>JAQQZR010000014.1:2093028-2103584 GCA_030068235.1 Notoglanidium macrostoma | reverse complement strand
ATGCTGGGATTGGCTCCAGCTTCCCCGCGACCCAGACGGATAAAGCGCTATAGATAATGGATGGATGGATGGATTATATAATCTTGTTAATCTTCCAAAGAAAAACTTTTACTAGCTCTCATTGTATAAATAGAGCATTTGATGAAACCCAATTGAAACAAATCAAGTAATATTTGTGAAATATTATGTAACCCTGAGTATATTTTACATGCGCATAAACTGTTTTGTCCACCATTTTGTCATTGTGTTAAAAAGGATGCCATGTTGACACCAACCGTAGGTCCAAAGGATCATCAACTAAATTTCACTTAAGCTTATAAAACAATGCCCTTAAGATTGTGTCAAATTTTGTAAAAGTCGGCATCGATGCGTCCACAGCAGTATCACATTGTGCATGATCCAGAAAACACAAGTAAATAGCCATTTTTATTACCATAGTCATGAAAGTTTACTTCCTGTGTGATGCCACTTTAGTCAAAAAGCCAGAACACAGCACTTAAACTGAAAATGAGAAACAGTCATTCACACCAAAGTGTTTGTACGCACTTTAGGTAGCATTTTACAGCACACTGATATTACGTGTGTAAGTTAACATCAAATAAAGACCAATGCTAAGTGGCCTTTTCATATAGTATAGGCTATATTGCATTGTATAAGCCAGTTGGATATGCATTTTTTTTATCAGTACATTCGTCTCCAAATCAGATGTGGCTCTCAGAATAAGTGTAAACAAAACTGTAGACCAAACAAAGGTGCGACGTTTTTCAGACATGCTACACAATGCTAGCACAAGAAATGAAAATCAACAGTGTCTCGGCAACATCCTTAAGCACATACAATACAGCTGTCCATTTGAAAGGTAAACAAAAACAAAAAGAAAAACATATACAAGACGACGAACATTAAATGATAGGTACAACATGGATGTACTACAGTTGATAAATCGGAGCTAGCATCACAAAGTGTTTTATGCAGAGATAAATCAATTTTTTAACCTCCAATTGTACAGTCATTACACAACGTCCGCTAGGAGGATTTATACACAATCTCCTCCCAGCTAACTAGCATACAGAGCGCCCTACCATAGGAGGACGCCACCAATAATAATAGTCATAACATTAATTATTATCACGTGTGTATGTATATGTGTGTGCATGTACGTGTATATGTGTTTTTGTTCGGGATTTCCTGTACACCATTTTGATCATAATATTACCTGTACATTTCGTGCCATAACGTGGATTTCAATGTCTTTATAAGGGTACAAGAAGGAAAGAGAGGGAAGGACAGATAGGGCGAGATAAAGAAAGAAAGAGAGAGAGCAACAGATGGGAAGAGGAGAAAAAAGAGAGAAATTTTACTGGATCTGGCAGGCGGATGAAGACGTGGCTTGGCAGCACATGCAGGTTGGGTTGACCGATTTTGGAGGGATGAGGTCCAGATCTTCGTCATCAGGGATCTCGTCCAGCCTGTATCCATCCTTCAGCAGCTGGATGTTCAGGTCCTGGTTTATTTGCTATGGAGGAAATCAGACGCTGCTAAATGCTATTTCTCATTTCCTAATTCTTCCTAACTTGGTTTGAAGATGTTCAATCACATTACGTGAAACTATAGCTGGATAAAAATGTATAAAATGTACATAATAAATAAAAAATGTTATAATTGTCAATTTGTTGTGGTTGATATGATGCACAAAACACTTTGGGGTGTTCTGTATGTGATGCCATTATACATATTGGTGTCATATAACTGTTTATCATGAACAACACTTTTTTAGCTTCAGGAAAATAGCTTGCTTAGGAAAAATAGGAAGGCAGACGTTTTATTTCCCTCCAAAAGTGTCATTAAATACTCTGGGCTTTCACAGATGGAAACAGTTAAACTTGACTTAGACATTGTTCATTGTTTTCTGAAGGGTGGAAGATTTTTTTTAAACTGCTTTTTACAGTCATCATTAACATTAGAAGACAGGACACAGTTCAACTGTTTTTGGAGGCTCTGCTGAGTGTTTGTGGAACAACTGGGGTGTCCTGTGAGATATTAATGATTAATCCTAGAAACGTACATGTATCCTAGGTACTTAGAGATCTCACCTCGGCCGAGGAGTATCCTGATGAGGAGTATCTGGACACGTCAAAGTCGTCATCACTGGGAAAAAAATGCAGAAAGAGAGAGACTCTCTTACATACCCAAAATGACTACGGACTCTTATCCGGTGGCTGCGAGGAAAGACATGTGAGTGACATACCTGTCTGTGTCTAAAGCAACTAACGGTTTCTCATCTGGGCTTTGGTCTAATGAAGAGTAGCCTTTGTTGGGAACCACCAGCCTGGAATAAGAGAGACAGTTAGCAAGTGTAAAATCTGGAGTACTTCCAAAACCAGGAACAAGTGTACCTTTAAAGCTGTATAAGTGTAACAACCATCAAACGTGAGAGTAAACTCTATCTCTACTGAGTTTCTCAAACCACAGTAAAATGTGTTATTAAACACCCAGCCAAGTTTGAATGATTAAAAAATTCGCAAAAGTATATATAATTAGGGTTCAAAATCTAGAATATTCTCTTCTCTGAGATGCTGGGGGCGTGTCCTCTGAAAGTAGCGAAATCATGTCCAAAAACCACGCCCAAGCATCCGTGTTCATTCTGTTCAACCATTCACTGAATTAAGGACAAGCCGAACAGCTCGAAATTAGAAATCGATGACAGGATGACACCGTCGAAATCCCATTGGAGATCCTGCGTACTGAGAAGCCCAGCAGAATATCCATCGAGGCAGCGTAAAGAAAGAAAGCAGAAGCGGGACAACAGACAGTCTACAGACCGTCCATTTGCTCCAGTGTCCATATATCTAGGAGTTGGGTTGAGAAAAAAAATAGCACAATTTTGGCCCGGAGTGGCCGCCGCACACTAGTTTTACCGCCACCATCTTGGACATAAAGCAAGTTTAATAACGTAATAAATAAGTTTAATAACAAGTGGGAGAACCACCAATGCTAATGCGCTCCAATGTTTATAATTTGCAGTGTTAGCGGAGGGGTTATTCTAATTAGGTGGCTTCAGTATGTCATTGAGCCACCAGAGAAATAGAGAGCGCACAAAACAATCTACAGTAAAAAGAAAAAAAGCTGACCATTGCCAGTATAGCTACAATGAAAATATCATAACCTTTATTAAAACAATGCCACTATTAGTAATCTTTTCGTTTATCAAACAGCTACACTACAGAAACACGCAGCTTCTGACCACCCAGTTACCACCTCCTCATAATCTGTTTGTGTGGATCTGACATTCTTGAGGATATTAATTCCATTGTAATCTGGCCTGTTTAAATGTGTATCAACCTTTGCCTGTTTAGAAGACTTCTTGATTTTAGTCTAGCCTGTAATAACCTGTTAGCCAACATAGCAACTACTGCTTTTTATTGTTTCCTGAATTCAGTGTAACCTGGCCTGCTTGTACATGGTTTTTGACCTTTGGTCTGTATCTAGGTATTCCCCTAAAGCTGTCCTGCATTTACTTCCTACTTCGCTGAGTCATTTCATGCTTTTAATTCTACTGCAACATTACATAACTGGCTGTGATGTTGTCAGTGGCATCACGGCTCGTCTCTACATCGAGAAATCACAGGAAAATAAATTCCTGCTCTGACCGTGTTCTGGCCATGACGTTGTTCTTCTTGGGCTGCTGGTTGACGGGACTCCCCACCGTGCCATTCTTCAGAGAGCCCTTCCTGGCCAGCTCTCGCTGTTTTTCTACAAAACAACAACAACAACACATGGCTCTGTCAAGCACTTCACCAGTTCAGCTAATCGCTATTTAAAACAGGCTTGTTCAAACAGAATCTGGCCTATTTACATGTTTAATGGCTTGTGAGGATGCCAGTTCCACTTCATTAGCAACAGTAAGTTCTTTGGTTAGGGAAGATGGTAGAATGATTGCTAAAATGGATTCAAGGGTCTCAGTCTTATCCATGACTTAAAACAAGAAATATGAAGAAATATTGTTTTTTCCCGAATATATCATCACACTGTGAATACAGTCCTATATAGAATCCCCAAAGCCCCAGCTGCCGTGACAGAGAGCATATTTATTATATTATATCTGTTAGAAAGTGCTGACACTAAAGACTCCTTCCATAAATGTGCTGTGGAATAAAATGTTAATGTCAGTTCACAAGTTACAGAAAGCAAATTTTATGTCTCAAGTTTGCACTGGCTCTTTAAATTTGACAAAGGTCCAAAGTGTAGATGTTGTTATTCCAATCTCCAAGAGTGCGTACCTATTTTCCTCTGCAGTGGTGATGGTTTGTAGTTGAGGGTGGCCGGCTCACTCTCTCTTGTGTCCGAGTCTCCCTCAGAGGCAGTGGAGGATGCTGGATCCTGACGTGATGGTGCAAGGAGAATTAATGACTAATCCAACAGTCATTTAAAAGTGTGCATCCATTACCAAGATCTGTTCCATACAGACATAATCCCAAAAAAATGTATTCTTAATGTGTAGGGGGGAAACAGTAGTTACATTAATACTAACATAAATGAGTCATAACACAAAGAGGACCATACCAATAGGGTAAATGTTAGTTGTTAAGAGATGACAATTAATGTGTCTTTTTAATCCATTATGTGTAGTGTATGCCATAAAAGACCCTGTAAATTGTCTATTACTATTTAAATAATAAAGTATTAAAATGTCTTAGCTTATCTTCACCAAGGAGGTTAAGCTTTTGTTGCAGTTTGTGTGCCTGTAAGCAGGATTGCACAAAACCTACCAAACTGATTTTCATGAAACTTGGTAGCAGGCTTTAGAATGGGCAAATGAAGAACCCATACAATTTTGGAGAGGATCTGAGCCATGGGGGAAATTCACAAAATTAGTTTCTCTAACATTGGGAAATGTGGTATTGACCTAGGTGGAAGTCTGCTCTCAACAATGTCGTGCATCTTAAAATCCAGTAGATGGAAGTGAAGTTCAATAGTAACAAAACATAGCCAATGTAGAAATACGATGACTCTGTGGAATCAGTCTATTGTCCTTAGCAGAGATCTGCACTTTCCGAGTGCCCTTCTAGTTTGAAAAAGAATCACCACCTTCCACAATGGAGAACTCCACAGCACTGTGGCATAATTCACAATACTTCTACTGAACACCAAACCAAACAACACTAACTAAATTTATGATTGTCATCTATCCATTAATGTGTAATGTGTACTTTGATTGCACAATGCATACTTAAGCTTAAGCTAATGCTTTTAGTTTCACATTTACTGTGAAGTGTAAATAATCCACCTCATTCATGACTGTACTTCACAGGCGCCCTTTCAATCACTGCTGATGGCGTGTTATGGTTGTTTCTAAAAAAATATCAGGGCGGCGTGTAATCACCTGACATTGACCTGAGTGTCACTGATAGCTGCATGAATCTATAGTCTGGGCTAGAAAGAAATCAGCCCCAGCCTCACTTCGTACTTCTTTACTGTATATTTTTCTGGGTGCTTTTCCTACGACTGTTGGAGACGCAATTGTATGTGATTGCAGAAAATATCAAAGTAATCTGCCTTAAAATGTTTGTTAACAGCAAATAATCTGAGATGCATGGCAAAAATTAAATGAAGATGGAAATCAATATCTTTTGAATTTTGAAAGGAATAGGGATGGGGTGGGGAAGAGGACATATATATGTATAAATAGTATATGTAAGTCTCATAAACAAAGACAAATTGTTTTATTTTTTCTGCTGTTGGGGAAGTTTCTCACTGGACTGAATTTAAATAACACTATGGCCATGTGTTTCTTTGGAGACTGCTGGTCAGTAACTGCATCTGATTTATGACTGATTGATGGTCATTTTTCACATTGCTGTTAAAACATCCTGATAGTTACATCCTTAAATCAACCTTATTTCTCATCTCCTAAATCCATGGTTAATTTATCAGACAGGTGATTTATATGAGAAGAGTACTCAAAAGCTTATTTGTTTTGACCTCCAGTTTTATGTTTCTTGGTGATTAGAGGCATAAATAAACGTATATTAAAAGAACCAATAGATTGGAACACTGAACGTTCCCTCCATAAAAATATTTTATGGAGGCCCTCTGCATAGTGATGCCTACATGCCTTTAGCCAAGAAAAACAAAACTAGTTTAGTAGATACATACAAGGAAATGTGAAAATGAAAGGCAATAACCAATAATCAGTCTCTTTCAGATAATAATGCTCAGCATTTTATTCTTTTGCTGCTGATATCACTCAAAGCACTGTTTATTTTTGTCCTAAAGTTCATAAATCTAAGGTTTTGTAATCACAAACACTAATGAGAATACCATAAAATTGATATTAGTAAATTTAATTTTGAAATCTATTAACATTTTGACAAATTGACAGTGGCTGATCCGGACTCATTTTCAGATACTACAGAGACTTAAATCACCATGTTCAGTTCCTGGGTAATCAGCTTCTGGGAAAACGTTCCAGAAGTTGGTGTAGACATAACATCCTCCGTCCAAGGAAAGCTGCTCATAATGAGGGCTGTGTTAATGGACATGCTGCATGCTTTCAGTTTCAGAATCAGCGATTTCTGCTCAGTTGTGTCTCCCTTATGGCTCATCCACATTTTAACAACTGGTACATCCTTAAATAATATAAGCTGATAAACAGACCATTTGTTTATCATCTTTTAACTGCAAGGATAATGCAGCATAAAAATAGTTATGCTCTGAATCAGTCTTTGCTTTAACTAAGGAAAAGTATTTTTGACACACAGTCACACTATGGCCTAAAGTATGCAGACACCTGCCCATCACATCCATATGTGGTTCTTCCCCAAACTGTTGCCACAATGTTTGAAGCACACAATTGTTTAGAACATATTTGTGCACTGTAGCATTAAGATTTTCCTTCCCTGGAACTAAGAGGCCCAAACCTGTTCCAGCCCCATGCAGCTCCACGAAGACATGGTTTGGCAAGTTTGTAGTGGAAGAACTTGAGTGTCCTGCACAGAACACTAACCTCAACCCCACTGAACACTTAGAACAACGCAGGACTCCTCACCCTACATCCGTTCCCTATCTGTCATGCTTTTATGCCTGAATGGGTACAAAGTTCCAGAGCTACTCTCTAAAATCTATTGGAAAGCCTTTTCAAAAGAGTGAAGCAAAAACGGAACCAACACAATTTTACTACCCATTGTTTTGTGTTGTTCAGGTGTTCAGACAGCGGATATTTTGGCCATATAGCATATATTTCCTAATTCCAACACAACATGCCACCGAGGCAGGATACAGATGATACAGTCCAAGCATTTGAAGGTTAATGGCCTTGTGATCAGTAGCTCGCAGCCTTAACCACTGAGCTACCAGCTGCCCACAAATCAACAAAGTAGGATTTAATTTAGCACTGCAGGAAAGTATGCTATTTCAGCACTGTAAAACTTCACCCAGCACATTAATATTAATATTAATAGTAGCCTCGTGCTGCCCTCCAGAGAGGTTTAAAGAGCATGGGTGATAGCAAGTTTACACAGAAGAGTCCTGACATTTCCTGTAGTCTCGACTCATGCCTTAGGCTTAGTTATGGCTTGAAGAGTGCATTATTTTATTTGGGGGGATTAGCAGGAACGCATCAGGCGTGCGTTTTATTTGTTCAAATGCTGGCAGGTGGAAGCTAGAAGAATCCAACGGAGAGAACACAGCAGTAAAGTGACAAGATGAAGTCAGTAAGATTGAAGACAATCATCCCACCCTGGAGAGCCAGGATGGCTACACTGCAGGCTGTGTGTGTGTGTGTGTGTGTGTGTGTGTGTGTGTGGGTTGCAGACAGTGGTAATACACTCCCAGTCTGGCCCTGAATGAGAAGCTGGATGCTGAAGCGTTGAGGAGACTGAAGCATCATATTTAATGGCTGATGTCGCATCACCGCATCAGCACATCCAGTGCCTCAGATGTCCTGATCAGACATATCAGTATCCATGCGTCATTTCGATCATACGTAGGAAAATATTTAGCCTGTTAATTGAAATTACTGATCAGATCATCGGAATGATTGCCATCTACGCCCCATGCGATTCATTTCCAAACATCGACAGCTGTGATTTGATTCTGCGGTCGGAAAATAATCGGACAACAACCGACGCTGTAACAACCTGCACACATCACACGAGTAACATTTCATCTGTTATCATTTGTGACACTGATGTACCACTCACCAAGGCCTGCATCTCTGCCTCGGTCGGCACTTGGAATCGGTCGATCTCCTCCATCATTTTGGCTCAGCTGCTCTTCTTTATCAACAATCCACAGTAACAAAAACAAAACAACACAAAACAAGTCTCAATCGCGTTGTTCTTTTCTGGAAATGTCAGATCAGACCTGAGGATGCCCCCGTCTCTCCTTCATCCCAGCGGTCGGTTAATAAAACGGCGGCTGCGTCCCGAATGCCTGCTCGCTCCCTACTTAGGGAGTGAAATACACTGATTCAACCCGCTACCTAACCTAGTGCGCAGTGCAGAGGAAGGCGTTTCAGATTCGACCCGCCCACTTCCGGTTTCCCACAGCGGGTGTTTCCCCAAAAGGTGGTTCTGCAGATTAACACACCCAGGGTCTATTTGATAGCATCATGTGTTGTAATGTAACCTTCTTCTTACCCCTAATTAGATTCGTTTAATTTAATCCTGCCCTGCTATTCTGTATAGTGAATGTTTACACTCCCATAAATACACCTGACCATCAGAGCCATATGTGCTTACTGAACATCCTGTTCCAGATTTATTTCTTGCTATCCGCCTTTCTCTGAACGCCTTCCACTAGATTGTGGAGCGCGGCCGTGGGGATTTGTGTTCCTTCAGCTACAGGAGTGTTAGTGAGGTCAAGGTCGACCCAGGAGGTCTGGAGTACAATTCATCTTAAAGGTGTCCAGGGCCACTCCGGGTCTTCCACTCCAACCTTAACTCACCATGTCTTCATGGAGCTGGCTTTGTGCACAGAGTAATTGTCATGCTGGAACTGGTCTGGGTCTCTTAGGTCCAGTGAAGGGAAAATGCGACGGTACAGCAAACAAAGACATTCTATACAATTGTGCGCTTCCAACTTTGTGGGAACAGTTTGTGGAATCCCTGCATACAGTATGGGTGTGATGGTCATGTGTCCACATACCTGTGGCCATATAGTGTACATGACGACAGACACTTTTTTAAAATAAATTGAAATACAAAAATGTACGTTACCAAATATTTGCTTTATACATCATGTAAGGGGGGTATGGTCAGCATCAAACAGGAAGCTAACCTAAATTCTTTGATGTCAGAAATTAGCTGTAGCCATTTTAGTGTCATGATCTATATGTCGTAGGTGTGTGAACTTCAGGCTTCCACACAGCGTGATAAGATTTTGATTCTTAAAGTAATGATGTGATATTTGACAGTATGACTGAACCTGCTGTGGTACGATATGATTCAGTCTGATTTAGTGGCCTCCAAATCCAAATCGTCTGATTGTTACACCCGTAATATATATTACATTTTTTTTTCCAGAAAAACATGGCGCTTAAACCTTTTCATTGTCACTGTTGTGGTACCATCAAGATTACACTACACTATTACTTTAAGATTAAGTTACTTATACCTATTGTTTCATGAAGAATCTATTTATAATGTAGGAGGTATATCCTTATTTACTAATTGTTTCTAAGTTCAAGGTGGAACGGTAAGACGTTATTTTATTAATATTATACATTTTGAC
Source organism: Notoglanidium macrostoma (assembly GCA_030068235.1). NCBI lineage: Eukaryota > Metazoa > Chordata > Actinopteri > Siluriformes > Auchenoglanididae > Notoglanidium > Notoglanidium macrostoma. The sequence continues at coordinate 2,093,852 of JAQQZR010000014.1, read as the reverse complement.
TTTTTGTCACAAAAAGGTAACTGTTGTGCTTTGAGGTTATGACGTCTTATTAGTATACAAAACCTTACCTTTGAAATACCTGTACTTTCATTCAAGAACTTCGAAAAGCATAAAAGTCACATGAATTTCACACATGTAGTGTTCAGACACTTTGACTTTTCCATTTTTTTCTCATTTGAACATGTAATTTTCTTTTACATGGGTTTGTTTTTATGAGTCAGTCACTTATCATTAACAGCATGTCACGTGTGCAGTTTCAGTGCATAGTATGTTGAAATGCACCTTTTACGTATTCCACACGTGAGCCCACATTAATCAGATAATCAAAAATAACATGATCGTTAAAATGTATGGTATGCGTCAAAATCTGATAAGCTGGTTGTGATTTGAGGTATAGATTTTTATGATTTTGGATGAGACTGATTAGTTATTATTAGCAGTTTAACAGATTTCTGGTTATGTGGTTTTGTAGCTCAACTAAAATAATAAAGAAGCAAACCTGCTGGACACACCTGCGCCACAAAATGATTCAGGACCCTGGACAGCGTCTCCTGTCCACCATACCTTCTAACTCGTCATCTCGAAATACTATACACTCCTGGGCAAAAACAAATGAGGCAAACCTAATATTGCAAAACATTAAGCTTTTAATGGTCTCAACAAAAATCACTGGGCAGAAAATGAACAAGAAGTAAAAAAAAAGCGCTCCTGAGACCTCGGCCTTCTTTTGCTTGTCATTGCTCGTTGCTGAAACTGTTGGGGGGGAAAGCTGGAAACAGGGAAGTTCACTTACATAGTCTTCTGGTACGCAAAGAGAAAATCAT
>JAQQZR010000014.1:2060905-2078696 GCA_030068235.1 Notoglanidium macrostoma | reverse complement strand
AATTGCCCATAGGTGTGAATGCGAGCGTGTGTGGCTGTTTGTCTGTGTTGGCCCTGTGGTGGACTGGCGACCTGCCAAAGTTGATTGTTTTCCAATATTCTCTCACAAGGCTGGAACTGGAGACTCCTTCCATACATACCTCATTGACAAATGTTGGGTTTTCATTATTTTTGCATTAATATTAAACATGTGATTTGCCTTGCAGGTATAACTTCTATCAGAGCTATAGATGATGAATCAACGCCTTCTGACCAATCAGAATTGAGAATTTAACAGCGCGGTGGTAGAACACACTTTAACGAACACATTTCTCCTTTTCTGAACTGAAAGCTCCAGCCATGCTTGTGGTTGTAATCAATAAAACATTGTTTTATGAGTCAAATTATTTCAATTTTTATTATTATACATCTGTACATTCTTTAAAAAAAGTGCAGTACTACAATGTACAATGCAGTGAGACAGTGGCAGAATGGCATTAGTGCATTAAACTCATCGTCATTTTACTAACAAAATTCAAAAGGATCAGAAATTTGTATTAAAAAGAATGATCCACGTTTTAGTACAAATTTTCACATTTTTCATTTTCTTCGTAAAAAATTAATTGTGAAATTAATGCGGACGTAGTGAGTGTGTTACAGTCACTCGTTAACTCCAGTTGGCGATCTTTTGAAGAAGCCATCTTCTAGTTGCTCTTCATGAGCTAGCGTAACAGTCGTCGATGCTTTTTTTCCTGACTCGGAAAACCAGACACATCTGATCTCCCTCAACATTTTTAAAGGCGCACACTGGCTTCGTTGGTAGTACGTGACCATGCTTTATCATTGGCGCGGAGGTTTCATTTCCTGACAGATGTGAGGTAGGCGTTCCAGAACAAGGCGATCAGGTTGGCAAACAGCACCCGAAACTGCAGAGGAGGAAAAAATAGGACAAGAGCTGGATCTGTGTCACAATACCATTTTAAACACACGTACGTCAATCTCTTTGTTTCGCTATCTTATGGGTTGTTTGATGACTTTAACATTTAATACGCAAGCTCTAGGACTCCTGAGAGATTGAGTCAATATTGGAAGACGATTAAAAAGAGTGAGCACTTCCTGTTGTGGCTTTATGCTACTGATAACGTGCAAAATGTCTTTTTCCTGCAGTACATAACAGAATCTTTACTAACCTGTTCATTCTGATGGAAAAATACTGAATATCTGACTTAATATCTTGTATTTTTTGGTGTCAGACTGACCTGCACAGGCACGTAGTTGATGTTGATGAACTGAAACGGCGTCCAGACCTTCCAGTTCATCTTGAGAGCGGGCCAGTATTTTGCTTTCAGCTTCTCCTGAAGGTCTGCGTTTGTTTTCCCCTACAACGAACCATCGGATTTCACTTTCACGACAACAGGGGGCTATTTAAGGCTAATTTTAGCAAAAGGAATAACACTACAGACGTAACTGAGCATTATTTCACCATATAGATACATTCGTATCAAACTAGATGATCACATTTCTTATATTATTAAATTTTGTCCAATCAGGCGTCAGTGTTTCAGAGATCAGGGACACGGTGTCTCTACCTCCAAAGCGTTCATCACCACAAAGAAGAGGAGGAGGAAGGCGGGCGCGAAGACGAGTCGCTCCAGCAGGAGGCGTTTCAACACGGAGAACGGAGCTGAGGCTGGAAACAGCAGCTCCAGCAGCTGGTAGAAGTAATGACTCAGTGGACCTGTGATGACAAGCCTGAAAAACATTAAATCACTCTATAAAATACTAACACAAGAACAAGCAGTTTCCTTGGTCAGAGAAAACACATCTGATTTGAGAAAACAAAAAGATGCTTGCTAGCTTGCTAATTCCTAATGCACAAGTCTGTACATATAAATTAGGGCTTAACACAAAAATATATCGAGCACATGTGGATGTGATCATCATACCCGTATACAGCAAAGCGGACGGGTCCGTAAACGTCCACCTCTTTCCGCTTTTTCTTGGACTCTAGACCTTGTGAAAGCAGGTTTCCCAATGCAGACAGAACAGCACTGAAAGACACAACATTTTTTCAACTCTCATTTTGAGCACATTTTCTGTCTAGTCCAGTGAATCAATATTAATGACATCCTGTTGAACAAACCTTAAACATTAAACTAGGTCAACTGTGAGGGCTCGCACAAAGCTGTAATGTAGCCTTGTTGCTTTCTTGGTTAGCAACTTAGCAACAATCCATCCTATTAGCTAACATTATCATGGCTACTGTTAATCATTAATCACTGGCTTCAAGCTAGTGAACATTGTCTAGGTGAAAAGACAAGATTGTTTACTAATGAAAAGAAACTATAGGATTCAAGTATAGAATACATTATTATTAATATATAGGTCACGCTAATCCCTTTTGCCCACTAGCTAATATTAGCAAGTCTGTTTAGTAAAAATGAAAACATTAGTTTTCCTTTTAGAATTTTAACTATCCACTTTCAGTTTCAAAATTTTCAAGCATTTTCAAAATATTTATTCCCAAATAAAACAAGCTAGCAAGAGGAAAATTCGGTATGAGTCATATGCTTTGCTGCCTCTCCGCTCGCCTGCTAGTTTCAAAGCTAATCATTCCTACTTGCTAGCTTCTAGTTCTTTCTGGTTGAATTATAGTTCAGAGTTATCAAACAACAACAACAACAAAAACAAGCCAGCCAATTTTACTCATATGAACATTTTTATCATGTTTTAGCAAAAATCAATGCAGTAGGGATGAAGAAACCAATAAGAATATATAATTATTCCTATAATATTGACCGCTGTGTGGAACGTGATTGGACAGCAATGCTGTACTACTCGGTTCCTTTTTAGGATTCGGCTCCCGCTGAGTCACTCACTAAACTGATCCGGGTATGCGAGTCACTTGAGTCACTTGAGTTAGTATCTCATATGAGCGATTCAGATTCGGCTCTATTTAACCGGCGGATTCACTCATGGCGCTAACCGGCTCTGTGAGCGATTCAGATTCGGCTGTATGTTTCCGGCTGTAGAGGAAGTTAACCGGGGGATTCACTCATGACTCTGGTTTATGTGACGGAGTTTACAATTTAGACATGGTGTAGTTAGGACTTGATGGATTCGGTTCAATGGAGACTCATGACTTTTCAATGGATCCGGGTGATTCACCCGGGTGAGTCATGACTCGTCCGGTTCCATTGGACAGTGACTGCAGTTCGGTTTGGCACGAGCGCAACATGACATGCGATGGAACAACAGTTACATTCACTTCTGACATGAAGTGTGTTTAATTCTTAAAAACAAAAACTTGAAACACGGTCATTAAAGAGATTGTGCAACAGAAGAGCAATGCACTTGTGGAGCTGTTTCTGCATGATTAATTAAATTAAAACGCAATACCATGCGTGTGTTGTATTTCAAGGGTACATTATAGCACACAGGGGTCGAAACACCGAGAGAGAGAGAGAGAGAGAGAGAGAGAGAGAGAACAAACAAACAAGTCTGGAGTGCAAAGATCTTTTTGGTTATTATATAACATACCTTGCACAGAGCTGCTATGTAGCATGGTGCATGCTTTTTACTTTAAATGGATGAAAATACATGTCTGGATTAGTGTTAGAGCTGACAATGTGGTGCTGTTTTCAGCACATTATTAGTATATTATGATGCTGCAGTGCTGGAGCTCGTGATGCACCAGCAGTAAGATTGTTATAGATGTTAATAGATAGCTATATTTGTTATGGTTGACTCGCCACATTATGAGGATGAGGGTATAAGTGATGTTTTATACAGTAGGACTTAAGGTGGATAATAAACATGCCAACTGACCTTGTAACAGATTTGGTGATGATGGGATATTTCTTTAACAAGTGTAAATACTGCTGCAGTAATCTGGAGAGCAAAGCCGGGTCTCGGATCGGCACACTTTGCATAGGCATTGTAGTTATTATTTTATAGCTTTAGAGTACAGTAGTGTGGCTCCTTTTAGCTAAGGCTATATACATGTGAGCAAGAGGCGGAGGAAGGGTTGCCAGGTCTGCGTACCAAAACTCAGCTATACTGTGACAAAGTAACCGAGTGCTACTGTGTAACACATTTGGGGAGAGTGGGGTCAGCTGTAACATTTACCAGTCTTGTAAATCATGTAAAAAATATATAACTTCAAAAAGTGACAACCGACGTTATGGATATGTTGTTGTGTGTATGTTGTTCATTAACCTGATTTCTTTGCTAAAGTTGAACCATGAAATGGCTCGTGTTTCTGTTCTGTAACAGGAAGTCTGAATTGAAGTGCTTAACTGATCTACGCACCAGCCAACTGCGTTCAAGACACACCACAACCTCGCTGAGGCAACAGTAGCTTAGCAAGCAAGCTCAATATTAAACGGGCTTCCCACCCTTCCCAGAATCCATTGTGTTGTTTTTGTTTTGAAAGCACGTCACCACTAGCTCTCAGTGCAGAAAAACCTCTGAAAGTTCACTGTCCGTGGTGCCTTTGAAACCCATCATGAACCTTTTCTTCATTCGCGTGTCATACATGAAAGCTTCGAACAAAATATGCCTTATCTTTTCGTTGTGGCCGCTCACGAGCCAACCGAGGCCGGTTCAGGTCCATTATAAAAGAATAACCATACGCAAACAGAATGAATCGGTCGAAGGAATTTAAAATATATTCAATTCCAGGTTACGGTTTAAGGTCTGCGGTGTGGTATAACGCTTCCTGTGAAAGTGGAGAATCGCTTGGCACAGAGTTTACTGAGAGCCATTTTTTTTTTTTTTACAACTGTGAATGATTCCTTTTCGCCGTCTTCACCCAAGCGTGTCGACTTTAATGAGGACGAAATCCTAGACAACGTAGTGTCATTTGTTTTACATCGTACAGGTCTGGGCTGAGGTGAAACCGATGGTGGCAGAGAGCCAGAGTTTTGTCAGTAGGAAGCATCTGATGTGTCTGAATGGTATGCATATAATTAATTTAAAAAATCTTGATACCCTGATGGTGTATAAAGACGGAATCATCTTGAGGTAGAAACACAGCCTGAACAACTCCACGTTGGTAAGTTAAGGAAGTTACTACCATCTTCCAAATAAGTAAACTCCAACCGTTTGTTCTCAAGCTAAATATTGGCCACTGCATGACACGCAAATACACCAGTCACATGACATGCTCAGGACTTTGAATGATCCTTGTGCTGTAAGGAAATATATTTCTCAGGCCTTTTGTGTTTTGTTAAATATCTTAAATATTTGTGTTGGTAGGACTGTTACAACTGAACCCAGCCTGTCAACTATTAACCCTGTTAACTGAAAGTGATCCAGTCTAGCCTATTTTGGGTTCATTTTCATAAAAAAAATGAATATATAATTCAAAATGTTGTCCAGGTGTGGAAAGTTGTTTTCATACCTGAAACTCTGACTTTTGACGATACTTTCTACAGAGCAGAGAAGTGATTAAGTTGCTGTTGTTTTGCAGGCAGGTGTAGGATGCTATACTGAGCATGTGCAGAGTGTTGCTTGTTGCTGATTAGAGCGAGAGCTACTGTTACAACTGACCCCGCTCTCCCCTATATAATTCATCTAATTTGCAGTTTGTTTTAAGTAAGGTTTAAGGGTTTTTTTTGGAAGGTTCTAATACATCTTCTCCAATAAAATTTAGGGTGGACAAATCAGCTACTACGCCCTGATTCTATAACTTCATATAACTCTTCTGTTTACACCACACGCTTGCCTTAACTTAGAAAGATAAGTACACTAGTCAGATTCAAATAATATCATTTATGTGCGATGCAAGCACAGAACACCACAACTCATAGTTAATGGCACAAAGCTTTGGTAGTCTAAATGAGAATAATATTCATAAACTTGTTTGTTGTCTTTATTCTGCACTTAACTAGCCAATTAGTTTGTATGTTATTACATTACAATAGTATGCATTTTTTTAGCCTATATATATATATATATATATGTGTGTGTGTGTGTGTGTGTGTGTGTTACCTTACTTTATCTTAATGTACTGATCATTTAATTTTTGCCACAGAGTATGTTTATATTTAATATAAATGTATGTATATGCATTATAATTAATATAATGAATCTAACCACCAAACCTAAAACACAACCAAACAGCAAACAAACAAACAAACTCCAGTTAAAAGGATGTAAAATTTCGTGGTAAAATCGCGGATCTGGCAGAAGGAATCGCGCGGTGGGCGTGGCTAACAAGAAGTTCCGGGTTCTTAGTTGTGTTCTGATTGGCTTATTTGCGTTGCGTTTAGTGAGCTGCAGATTCCGTTTATCAAAAAATGACTGAGATTCTGTAAAATATTGCTTTGGAGAAAAAACTTTATAATAATGTTTATAAAATAATTTACATTTCGTTTTTTAAATATCAAGTATTATTTCTGATTAAATAGCTACTACACTAAAATAGGTTTTATGTATAGTAGTATATCCGGCAACGCTGGGCTTCGCCAAACACGTCAGATATGCCGCCATCTTGGACAGGGCAGCTAAACTTTTCTCTTAAAATACCGACAATATTTGGATGTAGGAATCAAAGACACAGCAACATTTTCTCAGTTTCACAATGCTTATTAGTTGAAAGAGTAAAATGTTTTCTTACACAGTCATGGTTTTAATTGTGTATATAAGTAACGAGTCATTTGGGTGCCAAAAGAGTCGACTCTTAGTCGACTCTCATTTACTGAGCCAAATGATACGAGTCACTGAAAAGAGCCTAACAAGGGTTTTTGCGTATGCACGCTTCACTTTTACACACTCAAAAATATGCTTCTTTATATATTTTAAAGAAGGAGCTATAAGATAGCCGTTTGAGTATTAACATTGAACTGTTTATTAGTCACTAACATACAGTTCATGGAACAACTTAAGCCACAACGTCTTGTGTGAACGAGCCGCTTGTGATGAAAGAATCGACTCGTAATAATGTGCCGAGTTAAATAAATCCGACTCACTACAAAGAGCCGTCGGTGTACAATTAAAACGCAAACTCAACACGTGATGACCGCACCCTCTCAACTAACCTATCACAAACCAGAGAGATTTTAGAGTTGCAGAAATTTATTTAACATCATTTACATCAATAAGAAAACATCCCAAAATCCTTACAATCATACACAGGGTAGGAAGTGATCATAAAAATACCATCTCAGTGCAAATGTTTTAGTATACAATTAGCATTTTTTGGAACAATACTACACATGGACAGGTTTATATCCACCTGAATGGATATAAACACTGGACAGATCGTTCACAGAACACATGCCTTTGGTGTTTTTTTTTTAACAGTCAACACAGCAAAGATCTAAAAGGATTTAGATAAAATTCAGCAGCCGTGGCTTCCTCTTGTCTAATTAAAGGTGCGTCTGGACTGGAAGACTGGCACTGCGGACGCAAACACACATCCCTTAGGAGTTCAGCTACATAATGGGACGTAATTAAGAGACTGGGTCAGATGATCAAGAGTGACGAGAAATCAAAAAATAGTGTCCGAGGTAAAAAATAACAATAATAATAAAATAAAAAATACAATGAATTAACAACAGCTTATCAAAACTGACATTTGAGACACACAGAGATTCATTAGCAGCTAATCCCCAAATACACTCCTAGTACAAAAAGGTTCCAACACCCTGAAGCGTGCTTGTTCCTTTGGGAACCGTTAAACAAAAGCTTTCCAAGCATTTAAAAAATGTACAATTGTTAACCATTTAATGCAGGAGGATCACTTGTTTTTTAAATAATTGTGTAAAGGTGAAAAAAATATTCTCTTGCTTGCATTTTGTATCAAAGAAGAACACTTCCAGCACACCGAGACCGGCAGACGAGACTTACGAGTGAGGCAGAACCCTCGACCATGAGCCCTTCATACGCTTAGTAAAAAATACTCATCCCTCAGGGGACAAAATTACAAATGCAATTGAAAAAATTTTTTTTTTTAATTCAATTGAAAAAAAATTTTTTCCCCCCAAAAAATGGTTTCTCATTTTAACTAAGGGGTCCAAGTAGAGCCTCTTCAGAAAGCTAGAACCTTTGTTTCGAATGCCGTCACGTGGTCCCGTGTTAAAAGCAGCGCTGACCCGGGATCAGTTCTGGTTCTGATCTCTTCCTTTGAGATACTTCATAGCGACACGTTTTTTTTTTTTAAATAAAGCTTTCATGATTAATAACGTGTGAAAAGCGCATTAGAACAGTATGACTCGGGTTCAATTTAAACTTAATCCCAAGCGTCCTCAAACATCAATCCGTCCGATCCAGTTGGTGCGAAGATCATGCAGATACAGGCCAGGCTCTTCACTTAAGGTTAACAGGGGAAATGTGATCTCGGAGACTTTGGCACTGTTGAACGTTTGAGTATTTAAGAAACTGGGATTTCCACTCACAATAGATGCAAAAAAAAAAAAAAAAAGAAAGAAAAGATTGAGAATGTCTGGACCGATTTGAGCAGAAAGGAAATCCAACAGTAATTCTAATCATCACACTTCACCACTGCGCTGAGCAGAAAAGCATCTCGGGACGCATCACGACCTGGAGTGGACGAACGACACCGGCGGACGACCGCACCGTGTTTCACCCGTGAGCGAATCCGAGCCTACAGCGGGCTTCGAAACTGACCAGCTGAAGGTTGGCTTTTGTGTGCGAGATACTTTTCTGTTTCAGTCCGACAACCATGTCGATGTCACCGAGATCACACTTATCACGTTTGACGTGAGCATTAACACCAAGATCTTGACATGTATCTGCATGACTGCCTGACTGGAGAGCTGCGGACGTCCAGAGGAGAACCTTTAACTAGCCGTAGAACCGTTTTTGTACTCGGACGCATCTTCACCGTGTCCGCTTTCAGAACCTGAAGCTTTCTGTAAACTCGGCTCGGTCCGGCCCACGCGCTGAGTGTTCCGGGTAGAGCTCTCGGAGTTCTCCGTCCCCCTGCAGCACAGTTCGGGTGTCCCGGTTCACTTGCGCACTCGCTCGTAGAACAGCAGGTACGCGCTGGAGGAGAGCACTTCCTGCAGGCTGGCCTTGCGCACCGACTCGTCTGAGACCCACAGCCACTGCGGGCTGAACGACGCCGGGCCACGCCGGTACGTGACGAAGTGACCGGAGTGCGTGTCGCCGTGGTGCACGAGCACTGCCGTCAGCCGGAACAGGTACTCCGCTGAGCTGGGGGGAACATTACAGAAAGTGCACGCTGAAAAATCCTGATCTGTAGAATCAGCCGACTCAAAAATTCTAATGTTTTCCATTTCCACGGTTTGTTACCTGAAGTCGTGTGTGAGGTCGAGGTGAGGGCTGAGCGCTGCCGGGTGGAGGAAGGCCGAGGAGATGCTGCCGTTTGACAGAGGCTTGTTGTTGTTAAGGTGTTCTGGATCTGAGCATGAAACGGAAAGTGACATGAATGACACACACACAGTTACTCTTCGACTACACTGCTACATACACATACACACACTAGAAGCACTTTTTTAAAAAAACTTTTTTTTATCTCTCACCGACTCCGTTGGCAACATTTTTATCGCGTGGCTCTTCCGCTGTGGGTTTTGTGGCCCTGCTGGGCTCCTGTAGTCTCTGTGCAGGGCTGCTGTGTTTATAACGGTCCATGCTGAGGTACTCGGAGAACTGAACGTGCTCTTGTCTCTTAATAGGAGCGCCCTCTGGAGACCAGGTGAGTCTCTGCAGGTGAATACACAAACACTGGGGGAGCTGCGCGCGCACACACACACACACACACATACACACACATACACACACATACACACACATACACACACATACACACACATACACACACATACACACACACACAGAGAGAAAGAAAACCAAACACAGAAATCATGCTTGTTATCTGAAATACATGTGATGTAGGTTAGCGCTATCAAAACAATAAGCCATCTGTGGTCCATTCCTCATTTGCATGCAGAATTCTCTACGTGTGTAGCACCAACAGTAAAGCTTTTCATGGCCTACATCCAGGAAAGCGTTCGTCTTTATATGCAGAATGAATGTGAACATCAGAGCCACGCCCACCTTTCCGAGTTTAAGCTGCTTCACGAACGTCGTCCTCTGGCTCTCCAGGACGTGACTGTCCTCCGTCTCAGCCTGTTTCTGAGCACACACGCCAAAAAAAAAAAGCCCTTTAGTTTATCATGAGCAGTAAACAACAAACACACAGAGGCTCGGCCCAACATGCTAGAATTCATATCTGGATGCCACAGCCTACATTCGAACAAGTTATTTCCTGTTGACACTTAAGCTACAGCAGCGCTAAACAGTTGTTCACGCACCAGCCTCTCTTTTTCCCCCTCAATATTTATAAGATTTCAAAAGAATTAGCTTGTCATGTTACTGAGAAACAAAAAATACCTATTCTCCAAAATATCTCCACACAGAACACCATATGACAATTACACTTCTTTTTAAACTCTGTTTATGCTGAGCGTCGACAGTTGTTACTATAGAAACGAGAACATTAGCGGCTTCTCAATGGGACTGGCGCGTTCGACAGCTCTCTGCATGAACCTACCTTGGTGCAGTTCTCACACTCCACCTCTTTAATCGTTTCTGAGGAGATGAAATGCTGAAGGCACTGATCCAGAGTAACTGGCCGACCCTGCAGGACAAACGCTCGTGTTAGAAAAGGTGTGAGCTGAACACGCCCTCGCTACACCGGCATTTAATCTCACTTGAATCGGACGCGGACGTCTACAGCCTTATGTGAGAATCCAGAGTGAGCTTCGCTTACCCACTGAACAGCAGGAATGGAGAGCGAGAGGCTGTCGAACGAATCGTACCGCACCGGGCTCTGCGCACACGGGGGAACGTTTGATTAGTGAGTGCGTAGAAAATATTTAGTAAAGTTACAGTGTTCCATATTTTGAAAAAAAAAAGGATACTGAATTGAATTGTACATAGTGTACCACACCATGCTGTGTTATATTGTACCATACTGGACTGTATTATACAACATTATCCATACCTTATACTCTACTGTACTCTATTATACTGTACAATACATGCGTACAACACATACATTATGTAACATACAGCGCTGAGCATTTCCATACTGTATTGTACAGGACTATAGTCATATACTACATTGCTCTGTACAGTACTACACTGTAGTGTATTATAATATACTGCATCATGTGGAATTTAACACTTTACCCTACTGTACTATATTATTGTATGCTATATTGTATTTAATACTGTACTCTACTGTTCTACATTATAGTGTACTGCAGAATACTTTACCATAGAACATACATAATGTACTGGACTGAGCCTTTCCATACTGTACTGTACTATACTACACCGTTATACCGCACCATACTATATTATACCGTGTTGAATTGTACTGCATCATCCAATACCGTATTATATTGGACAAGACTGTACTGTATTAGGTTATTCTTTACGCTATTGTACCAACATGTAATGCTCTACTGTATTGGATTGTGTACTCTACCACACTCTACTGTTCTGTATTATAGTATACTATACTATATTGCAGTATACTGTAACAGAGAACATACATACGCCGTCATGTACCATACTAGAGTACTGCGCTTTTCCATACTGTATTGTACAGTACTATACTACAATACTGTACCATACTATATTATACCGTGTTGAATTGTACTACATCATCGAATACCGTGTTATATTGGACAATGATGTACTGTATCATGTTGTATTTTATACTTTACCAAAATATTATACTCTACTGTATCAACAGCATATTGCACTGTGCTGTATTGTATTTTGTACTGCGCCCTACTATACCAATATGCTATACTCTACTGTACTCTACTACAGTGCATTGTACTATAGAGCATATATACTTCATGTACCTTACTACAGTACTGCGCTTTTCCATACTGTATGGTACTGCATTGTATCATACTTTATAGTACTGTACTATATTGGTGTGTACAATATTGAGCTGTGTTGAGTGTGCTGTGCGAACACCTGGCGCTCGCAGCGTTTGCAGGCCATGTAGCTGGTCAGGCGTCCGTGGAACGGGTGCTGCGTCCTCCACAGGTTGGGAATGGGGTGAAGAGGCCCTGGACGCAGAATTCAGGCAGGGGTTTAAGAGAAAATGTTAACCACGAACAATGAGGTGGAGGTTTTGTGGAATGCTTAATATAAATCACTGTTAGCAAGTGAGCCATGTTAGCATTTAAGAGTTCAACAGTCTCACCTCGACTCCAACAGTTAACAGAGTTTTCGCTCGTCTCTGCTGATTTCTGAAATATGAACAAAGTACAACACTTTAGCATTCAATCTCCCAATAATATAACAGCATGCTGTATGAATTAATCACGTTGCAGTGTCTCGCCTCCAGCGTCTCCATGTCAAACAGGGGAGCGACTCTGGGCTGCCGCTCGCGCTCCTCCTCCAGCGATGACGTGAGGACGTGGAAAAGCTCGTGAGCATCCTGGGAATAGAAGCCATGTTTCAGCCAGGACACGATCCAATCTGAATTATGTGAAATGGAACCCAGCCGTGGGTTGCCAGGTAGAGTGAAATTAAGCCGCACGACTCACCTGTTCCTCAAATGAGCTGATGTGCCATCTGTACAGACGAAGAGCTTCTAACAGACACCCTGCGTCCAAAACATCGTCCTCTCCTGCTTCAGGACTGGACAGAGCTGCAAGGGGAAGGGAGATCATTGGAGAGAGCAGGAAATAAAAGCATCTAAGATGGAAGAGAGGAATCCAGAATGAGTCATATTAAAGGAGAGAGTTGTCCATACAGTAAGAGAGAATTAAAAAAAAATAAATAAATAAATAAAAAAAAAAAGGGGAGAGAGAGAGAGAGAAAGAGACCTAGGGGGAAAAAAATATTATAGTAGAAGAGAGAAAAGGGTCAGTGAAGGTCTGACAGACGATAGAGTTTACCTGTAAGTAGCTGCAGCAGCGTTTTGGAAACCCGTGTGTCCGTCTGCTTGTCTGTCTGCGTGTCCGACTGCGTGTCCGACTGCTTGTCCGACTGCGTGTCCGTCTGCGTGTCCGTCTGCGTGTCCGTCTGCGTGTCCGTCTGCGTGTCCGTCTGCGAGTCTGTGCCAGAGACACGGGAGCTGCTGTGGGCGGTGAAGTCTTGGAGCCAGCTGATGAAAGAAGGACACGTGGCCAGACCCTGCAGCAGTGCGTTCAGGAAGCACGTGTTTCCCAGGTTCAACAGCCCCGGGACCATGCCTACACACACACACACACACACACACACACTTGCATAAGCATTCACCAACTTGTTTTCATTACAAAGTCATTGATGTCAATGATGAAAGGTTGGTGTAAAACCACTAAATGGCACATAACACTGTCCCTTCTTAAAATGTTAAAATTATATTTGACACAACACTTTACCTCTCCTCCTCCTCTTCCTGTCCGTGTTGGGACCCCACAGCACGTACACACCCACCGCCATAGCAGCAGCGATGCCTCCAATCACACCCCAGTTCTTCATCATCCTATTCCTGGAAGACAAGAACACGAATACCACTGATGACACTGATCTTAAATTGCTGTCCATTGCCTTTATCAGGTAACTACATCCCACTCCCCATATATACGGTGTGGAAATGAAAGCAGGACTGGCCAATACGGTGATATGATATGGATACTGTGATTGAGAATGCCACGATACACTTTTCTGAGATATAACAGGCATCACAATACATTTTTATTACACACAAACTCAGTAAAAGGAGCTTCGGCGCTCCAGAAAATGTCAGCTGGGACAGCTTCCTACTTATGTTTTCTAAGCCATAAATGTCCAATAACTGGGACTCTGGAATTTTCTGGAAAGTAGTGCACTAGATAAAGCCACTAATGAGACACAACCTGGAGACCAGAATTTGACGTTTGTAAAGAAACAAACAAATGTTTTGAGTCAGTTTAGCTAGGAATACAGAATAAATGTAATTAAACAATCAGACGGTAAGTTAATTAGATAAACGGCTGAAAAGTAGATAATAACGTCCTTTGTTGCGGGCAAGTCAGCTGTGTTAGCAAAACTGGCTAATCTAAGCTCGTGCCCAAAATGACATGCGTAGTCTGAACGAACCGTCCGCGTTTTAACTCTCCACACAAATGTTCCTAAAGACAGCAGTTACCCTGCAAAAAAGCACACTACTTAGTCACTTTTGCACTTCTACAGACCTGATAGACGACCGTGTGCGTAAAAACTCCCGGAGCAGCTCGTCCGTGGCCTCCTGTCCGCACCAAGACATCGTCCATCAAGCGGAACTAAAAAGCTCCTGCATTTGTTTCTGGTCGGAAAAGAGTTCGATGTCCCACGGACGGCACTGGCGGAATCCAAAAATGGCTTCCTGTATGACATGAAGTGCGCTATAGAGGGCGTGGAAGCCCTCCTTACACAGCCTACATAGTGTGCCTAGATAGGGAGAAAGGAGGTATTTGGGATGCAACCACGGGAAAAAAATATTTTGGAGCAAAAATGTCGCGTGCGGCTTTGTTTTGGTTTGGCAACGCACAAAAATAAACTGTGTTTAATATAAAGTAATCGTCATTTATTAAATTTCATAAATAAATATTTTATAAATATATATCATATATTATTGTTTGACTGTGTTGTCCAACTAAGTAAACAACAAAATAAATAAATACATAAATACTTAAACGAATAAATAAATATAAAATAAATCATATTGCTTGTTTCAATATTCTATTTCTGTTTTACATTAAGATACCAATTGTATTTGCTTTAAATAAACCTCTATGACTTAATATTTTTATTATTATTATTATTATTATTATTATTATTATTATTACTGCTGTTTAAATTGAAAATTTATTTATCTATTGAAATACAAATATTTACACCATAATTTGGAGCCTGGCTGATTTGTGGCATTTTATGAATTTCGAGGTTTTATTTAATACCTTATTTAAAATATCCCTGTTTGATCTTTGTAAGGTGTACTTTTGCTGCTGTTGGTGTCAATTAACAAGGACAATGCAGGTGAACATTATTAATAGACAGTACATAAGGCTGTGGCTAAGCCTTGGTTAATTATTTTTCAGTCTAGCTGACCTAAAACAAGTATTGTTTTAGACACACTTGGTTTATCTGTCACTTTCCAAGCGTTTGACCTGCCCTCTAGTGGTGTTCCATTGGAATTGCACTTATTGGAAACTTTTAGCAGTCACCTAGAACTGAGGCCGAACTGTGTCAGTATTACAGTATTACAGAATTACAAGGCTAATACAACATACAGTTCAATTAATACGTCGAATATGGATGCTCACACAAAAGAATGTGGTTCAATTTGATTTAAATCAGTGTTAGAATGAGCTGAATAATATGATCCAATAATCATGTTTCATGTTAAACCGAGATTTAATGTCAATCCCGGCTGTAACATTACCAAGAGCGATATGGCTTCTTTAACACCTTTTTTTAGCGTCACACTTCAGCTTTGTGATTGGCCCGGAAAGATGAACAAGATCAACCAATCAGAGCGGCGAGCTGTAACAACGGACCAATCAGAGCCCGAGCTGTAGGTGTTCCGCTTTCCCTGCAATCTTTCTCTGATCCGACTTCAGATTGAGAGAATTCAAGATGGCCGCCGCCTCAGGTGAGTATTTACTTCAGAAACAAAATAAGCCAAGTGTAACTTTCGCTTGTAGACCTCATACATATTGTAGCTCTGTAGCGGTGGAAGAAACAGCTCGTGTGTTTAAATGATAGACTCTTGAAGTGAAGTGTGCGCGCGTGTTTGTACTTTTTATTCTTATAAAACTAGGAGGCATTGCTAACATGAGTAATGCTATTCAGTTAGCTTTAGCTCTCTTAGCAGGTCAAGCTAGTCGCCTAACATAATCCCTTTCCGCCTCGTGAAGATGCCGATTTGTTTTTCCTGTTTTCCGGGGCGAATAAACTCTTAAAATCGTTGACTAGCGGTGAACAGAATAAAAGCTGCGTTTCCAAGCTGTGTGCCGCGGTGTCAGGGTGAAGACAGCTCGGATGAAGCCGCACTAATTGGCTGAATCCCAAACGGCTCTCCGTTGGACGTATAGTGCGCTACCTAGGATGCGGAAGCTATCATTTTATTTTAACAAACTGTAGTGTATAAATGTAGGGAGTGAGAGGAGATTGGGATTCGTCCAAAAAAACCCAAATACCTCTGTGTCGCGAGCTCGTTAGCAGTTACCTCGTTTATTATAAAAAGCTCTGCTGTGTGTGTGTGTGTGTGTGTGTGTGTGTGTGTGTGTGTGTGTGTGTGTGTGTGGAGGATATGGAAAGTTGTGGTTGTGTTCTGAAAGAGATAAAGGTTGTTATAAAAGTAATAAGTGTTGTCTTGTCTTTCCTTCACCTTAAATGTGCAGTACAGCAGGTGTTAACTGTCACGAGCCCTGTTTATTACCTGCTAATTATTTGCCTTATTACTTTTATTGGCGTTTTTCCTTTGTTATACTATTTTAATGTGTATGTGTGTGTGTGTGTGTGTGTGTGTGTGGGGTTCTTTTGCATTCTGATTCATCATATTTGTTGCATCATTTAGGAAAATATGCAGATCTCAGCCAGAGATGAAAAAACATGAAATCTAATCAACACCTGCTGACCAATCGGATTCGGGAATTTAACCGCACTTGAGATATAAATAACAAAACAATGTATAGTTACATTCACAAGCAAACGGTTCCTCACGCTCATGTGGATCGTCTTTTATTTTGAGTGGAAACATGCAGACGTTTCAGATCCATGAATTCAAGACATTCATACATTTGGGCTCACTTACATTCATTTTCATTTGTTTATTTAAATTTATTTATTTTTACTTTCAGCTTCCTGGAAAACCGAAAGTATTTTGATAAGCCATTAAGTCACTTAATTGGACCGTAAGGACCACTTCATGTTGCACCTCAGGGAAAAAAAAGTACACATGTATAGTAACTTCTGTTCCGACTGCGTGCGTTTCGAGTGCGCACCGTCCGACGAGTCAAACACGGCGTTTGCAGGAGAGAGCCGTTTCCGAGCACTCGCCCTTGACGCCAAGAACATCAAGTTAAAATGTAATTCTGTGGCACTTTGTACAGTCTGTCCGAGACTTGCAGTCGTGGCGCAGTGTTTTTCTTTCACACACATCATGTCAAATCTCGCCTCTCGGTTGGGAGATCTGACTCGCAAGCAGGGCGCTAATTAGATGCTCGGGAAGTTGTTTGCATCCCAGTCGTGTCCAGGATGGTGGAACTTGAGAAGCGTTTCATGTCGTCCTTTTTTTTTTTAATGACTGAAAAAGGTGTGGAGATTAACTCTCAAGTTTGGGGCTTTCTCCCCGTGGCCCCGTAGTGAGTTACACACACTTAACGTTCTCATTTCTGCTTTTGAAAAAAAGACACTTCCAATAACTTGATTGACTAATCACTGCTGCAGCGGCGCTACAGATGACTCACATATGCATGATATTAAAAGCTTCGGTTAATGTTAATGAATGTTAATTCAGCGTCAACACGGCCTGTTCATCCGTACAACAAAGTCCTAGTGGTTTAATCATACTCCTCTGTGCCTGTGGCGTGCCGGAGGCATGGCCCCTGTACCTGTCGGTCTCGGTGTGGAGGAGGCGTGTCCCCTGTGCCTGCCGGTCTCGGTGTGGAGGAGGCGTGTCCCCTGTGCCTGCCGGTCTCGGTGTGGAGGAGGCGTATCCCCTGTGCCTGCCGGTCTCGGTGTGGGGGAGGCGTGTCCCCTGTGCCTGTCGGTCTCGGTGTGGAGGAGGCGTGGCCCCTGTACCTGTCGGTCTCGGTGTGGGGGAGGCGTGGCCCCTGTGCCTG
>JAQQZR010000014.1:2046621-2060805 GCA_030068235.1 Notoglanidium macrostoma | reverse complement strand
GGGGGAGGCGTGGCCCCTGTGCCTGCCGGTCTCGGTGTGGGGGAGGCGTGGCCCCTGTGCCTGCCGGTCTCGGTGTGGGGGAGGCGTGGCCCCTGTGCCTGCCGGTCTCGGTGTGGGGGAGGCGTGGCCCCTGTGCCTGCCGGTCTCGGTGTGTCCGTCTAAATCACATTCCATTGCCTTGAAAAACTCACATATGCATGATATTAAAAGCTTCGGTGATTTATTAGTTTCATGCGGTTTATTTGGTTTAGACCCTGATCTCAGAGATTTTAGTTAGAAATCATGTTGTGGGGTTTTGGTTGCTGGTGCACACAGTTTGTCTTCTGCAAGCAGAATGCTGAGGTGAGATTAGCACCACTTGTGGATCATTATCCAACAGACTTGACAAATAGAATGAGGTGTGTGTGTGTGTTTTAACAGCTTGGGAACGGCAGATTCAGTGTGAAAATGAGAGGACTACGAGTCACATTCAAATGACAGCACCAAATTCACAAAGATTTAGTGCAGTTTGTTATCCAATTTATTATTTTTTTATGGTTCCAGAGTCTGATTGTTTTGCTTCTTATTTTTTAAAAAGTGAGTAGAATTCAGAGTTAAGGCATGTAGAAGACCAGAATATGGACATTATCACAAAGCAGCTTCACAGAAGTATATAAATTCTGGTTATAAATTTATGAATCTATAAATTTATCCATAAATGTATATAATGAGCAAGCCTGTGGCAAAGGTGATAAGGAAAAATTCCTGGAGAGGACAAGAGGAAGAAACCTTGAGAGGATCTCAAAAGGGAACCCATCCTCATTTTGGCAGCACTGGACAGTGCGATTACAACTAACACACTTCTGTAACTGTATGTTATATGGTATAAACAGTACAGTTGTGTAACAATTCAATGTAGTTTTAACATAAAGTCTATTCTGTATCATCTGATTCACTGAGGGAGATTTGAGTGCAAGACTGTTCATGGTAATTTAAGTCCTATGCCATTGTAGCAGAACCGCTCATGTCAGCAGCAGTCCAACACCATCTTCACAGTTCTAGGTGTATGTTGAGGCATCAAGTGGCTTTCAAAGTGATGACTCCAACCATCAGGTAGGACACCAGGCAGGTCCAGAAAGCAGAGGGGATCAGATCACTGGTATCTCATGATAGAGGAAAAAGTGAAAAACAAATTGTTAGATATGCTCATTGTCAGGTAATGGTTTTCTGGTAAGACTAGCTATGACAGCATAATTAAAAGAGAGAGCCAGAAGGTAACACAGACATGACGGCACCCTGGGACATAAAGCGGCCAGCCACTCAACCATCAACAAACCTGAGTGATTATAAGAGTGTGTGGCGACAGCATCCAAACATCCCAATTTACCAAAACATGCTGTGCCTGAGAACCCTCCAGATCCGCTCCTTTACCTAGTAGCTGTTTTTACTTAAAGGCTATTAACAAAAAGCTTGACTAAACAAATATGATTTCAGCCTAGGGTTAAACACTGAGACTGTGTCTGAGTCCCGAACACTAATTGGAAGGCTGTTCCATAATTGAGGGGCTTTGTACGAGAAAGCTCTTCCCCCTACAGTAGCCTTCACTATTCGAGGTACCAACAAATAGCCTGCACCTTTTGATCTAAGTAGGCGTAGGGGGTCATAAAGGACCAGAAGTTCACTCAGGTACTGAGGTTTGAGACCATTCAGTGCTTTTTAGGTCAACAGTAGTATTTTATAATAAATGCAAAATTTGATTGGGAGCCAGTGCAGTGTAGATAAGATAGGGGTGATGTGAGCAAATCTTCTTGTTCTAGTAAGGACCCTTGCTGCTGCATTCTGGATTAATTGGCGCTTGTATATGCACCTACTGGAACATCCAGACAGTAAGGCATTACAATAATCTAACCTATAGGAAACAAAAGCATGAACTAGTTTTTCTGCATGGTGCAGTGACCTATTTCTAATCTTAGCGATATATCTGGGGGCTGTCCTAGTGATATTAACTACGTGAGCTTCAAATGACAGGTTGGAGTCAGTAATCACACCAAGGACCTTTACTTTTGCACATGGTGAAACAGAAAGGTCATGCAGAGTTGCTAGGTAACCAGATAACTTGCTTCTAGCTGCATGTGGTCTTCGTAGTAGTACTTCTGTCTTCTCAGAATTAAGTAGAAGGAAGTTAGTAATCATTCACTATCTAATGTCCTTTACACAGTCCTCAAGTTTATTAAGCTGGTGTCTCTCATCTGGCTTTGCTGAGACATACAACTGTGTGTCATCAGCATAGCAGTGGAAGCGAATACCTTGTTTATGAATAATATTACCCAGAGGGAGCATATATAAAGAAAAAAGCAGTGGGCCTAAAACAGAACCTTGCGGTACACCTTACTGTGTGTAGAGGAGTCACCATTTATATCAACAAACTGATAATCAGATCAAATCTATCAAAGAGAAAAATATGATCAATGGTACCAAAAGCTGCATTAAGGTCAAGCAACGCAAGCAAGGAGACACAAGCCATCAGAGGCCATTTACCACTTTACCCATCGCTGACTCCGTGCTATGGCCAGGTCTAAATCCTGGCTGATACATTTTATAAATGCTATTCCTATGTAGGTACGAGCAGAATTACTGTGCTACGGTCTTTTCTAAGAATATGAGTATGATGTGCAGGATACTACACCGATTTATGTCTATTTTTATAAAAAACCTTTCCACACAACAGGCAGCTCTTTGCGTCGACTGTCTGTTTCGTGGGTGAAATGGGAGTCTGCTTGTCCTGAGCATGCTTCACCCTTCACTCTTTGGGAGATGAACGGTTGTTGTTTAGTGACTCATTTTAGTTAAAAAATCCATTCAGATTTGTTCACTGATTTGCTTAGTTGCACGGTTTGCATCTAGAAAATCACACGCATCTTGCAAAGTCTCCATGTTTATGTGTCTCTTTTTTGCCGTTCTCTCGCAGGCTCTAGGTGAGGGCGCCAGTCTGATCCACTCTCTCTCTCTCTCTCTCTCTTTCTCTCTCTTGCGGCTGACTGACGCTCCGTGGCGAATCCTATCTGTCTCTGCTTCCCCGTGGAGACGCCATGTCCTCCACATCGTCCTGCTCCTCGTCGGGGGAGACGAGCCCAGAGGATATTCCCCGGGGAGGAGGAACCATCCGCGTCTTCCTCCCCAACAAACAGCGCACAGTGGTGAGTGCACCTCCGAAAAATTCAAGTCAGACCCCTGTCTTCAGTGGAATCACACAGAAAGATTTAGGACACAGCGTGAGTCACCGTGATCTATAAACATGAGCAAAACCTCACTGTTCAGTTGATGTGTTTAGGTGAACGTGCGTCCAGGTCAGACGGTGCACGAAAGTCTGGACAAAGCGCTCCGAGTGCGAGGCCTCACTCAGGAATGTTGTGCCGTTTTCCGCCTCCTCGAAGGGTGAGTTACGCGCGACTGCTAAAACTGTGAAATAAAACCATTTCCTAGGCTCTCAAAATGTCAGTGTCATCTTAATTACTATGTAAATACCTTTTTTTTATTATGATATAAACATTTGTTCATGTTGTCCCTCCTGTGGTCAGTCGTAAAAGGCTGACAGAATGGAACACTGACATCACACCCCTCGTCGGCGAGGAGCTCCTTGTTGAGGTCTTGGACGACATCCCCCTCACAATGCACAACTTTGTAAGTATTCATGAAAACACACTAATTGATGTTTGCCGTCAGAGTCACTTCTACCGCTATATTTATTGGACGTCGTGGAATCGTAATTAGTGATCATCTGTGTCATGTTTCATTATTATTTGAATAATGCAGTGAATTTGAATTAGCATAATGGCCCGAGCTACACACTGCTACTCAACAACGTCCTGCTTTTTTTTCCAGGTTCGTAAAACCTTCTTTAAGTTAGCGTACTGTGACTTCTGCCACAAGTTCCTGTTTAACGGCTTCCGGTGCCAGACGTGCGGCTACAAGTTCCACCAGCACTGCAGCAGCAAAGTACCCACGGTTTGCGTGGACATGGACACCATGAAACGGTACGCGCACGTGATTTTGGAGAGTTGGCGTCAGGCACGTGACGGCCCAATGTGAAATGACCAACATGTGTAATTTGTAATTATTTGTTATCTGTTTCTCATTCAGAATCAACTAATCATAGAGAATTGAGTGTGTGTGTGTGTGTGTGTGCTCTTTTCTCAGGTGCGCAACAGTCTCTGATGAAGTTGAGTCTGAGCCTCTCCCCTCTAACATCCTCTTAACACCTGAGCCTGCTGAGTACGTGCACACGTGTTCGATTATATTTAATAACGCTTAACGTGTTGGAGAGAAGTTCATATCGCACTGAAACATATTGCTTATAGTCAGAAAGAAGTGTATTTTACTTCTAGCAATCTGATTCGCTTGTGTAGCTAACCTACATTTGGCTGATTTTAGGATGAATTCACCACTGGCAGATTGAAAAAAAAAATGTGGTTATAACTGGTACTCCATAACTATAACACACATTAATGCGTCTAATTAGCGTGTACCTGTGTTTGTAGTCCAGCGCTGCTCTCGCCAGCCTCAACGTTCCACTTCCCCATGCCAGGAGGAGATGGTCAGTCTCTGCAGAGGCTTCGCTCCACCTCGACCCCCAACGTCCACATTTTCAGCACGCTGGGGCCCGGGGCGGCCAACCTCATCGAGGTCAGCCAAACAGACTTAAAGCCACCGTCAGGATGGTTTGAGTAAACAGACAGCACGGTCCAAAAGTCCGAGTCCACTACCAAGGACTGCTCATCAAGAAATCCAGACGTTAGCATACACACACACACTCCTAACACACATAGTTGTTTCGTCACAGTAAAACTCTCACCTCATGAATTGATTTGATTCTTTAGGAAATGACTCCAGAAATCATATCAGTTCAGCTCGCAGTGCACTTGTGCATCCCTTTTTATGTGTTTTTGTCTCAACTGCTTTCAGTTGATGACTCTTCAGTGATCCTGGAGTGAAGAATGATGAAATGTTGTACAAGGGTGGACAAATCATAAATCTATCCACCAGGAATAGCAATAATTATCAACCTACGTCTCGAACTGTTTGCCTGTCAGTAGAGACATCACATACGCTGACACCATAAAATACATCATGGTATCAGTTCCTGGTGCTGGACTCTGACTTTTCTTCCTGCTTCTGCCACCTTTTAGGTTTAGTCCATCATTTTATTCATTCCTTTTTTTCCCCCCACTCTCATTTAGGAGGCATTAAAATCCAACAACCCAATGGGTGAGTTTTTATTTTATCATGGCCACATCCTTTTTGATCGTCACTATCACATGACATGATTTCATTTTCTACACGCAGTGATTTTCCACCTTCTGAGTTCATGTGCTTCACTAAGTCAGGCTCCTAAACCACCGAGACAGTTTTCGTCTATAGTTTTCTAATACGGTTCTTAAGTAACCGAAATGTTGTACAAGAGAATGTTAGTGAAAGTATCTCCCACAGGGCCAGAATCCTCTCCCAAACCCTCGACCAGTCCACCTCACCTGGGCTCCCCGGGTCGAAAACCACCCAAATCGCCCCCGGAGCGCAAACCGGCTCCCATCCTTGACGGAAAAAAGGAAAGGAATCAGGTGAGAGGCTCGAGAAGCTTTATTGATATCTCCGTCACGTCTTTCACCTCTCAGTGACAGCAAGACTTTTACGCAATTGATTCCTTCAGTGTTAAACCAGCTTTTTTTTTTTTCCATTGTCAGTTCTACTCTATATTTAACACTTTTTGTTAACACCGGAAAATCAGCTCTCGAGAGTTTTGCTGTGTAGTGTTAAAATACTCATTCAGACTGGATTGGTTTGTTTTGGATGCCCCAGCGTTACAGAGACTCAAGCTACTACTGGGAAGTGCCTTCGCACCAAGTGACCATGCAGAAGCGCATCGGCGCCGGTTCCTTTGGCACCGTCTTCAAGGGCAAGTGGCACGGCGACGTGGCCATCAAGATCCTGAAAGTGACCGAGCCGACGCCGGAGCAGCTGCAGGCCTTCAAGAATGAGATGCAGGTCCTGCGGTGAGTGTTCCTCAGTGCGCTTTATACCACAGCGCTGCTGAATTGGTGATTGATTTTAGTGCAAAGCAAATGACAGGTGTATGACCTTTATATCATATCATGTTAAACACACAATTGGAATAGAGAACATAGCTTGCATTATAACGATCGTTCTCCGTATTTTTTTTCCCTCCTCTTTCTCTCCTGTCTGTCTTGCAGGAAGACACGCCACGTCAACATCCTGCTGTTCATGGGCTTCATGACGAAGCCGCACTTCGCCATCATCACGCAGTGGTGCGAAGGCAGCAGCCTGTACCGCCACCTGCACGTCACCGAGACCAAATTCGACACCATGAGGCGCATCGACGTGGCGCGCCAGACGGCACAGGGCATGGAGTACGTAAAGCTTCGCCACAGAATAAGTAACCGATGGAAAGATTGGTTGAATTATAAATTCATTCCACTGGAATCGCCTTGTTCTCTTCTGTTGGCTGCTTCCCATTTTTAAATGGAGATGATGTGTGTATATATGATTTTTATATTGTTCGCATAATGCATTTTCCTTCCTGCATTAATAAAAGAGCCAGATATTACTCTGAAGCCAGAGCAGTAGCCAGCAGGGTGCGGAGAGCTTACTCTAGTTAAAGGGTAGAAATCATACTGTCCATCAGAGCACCTTGTTTTCTTTTTTTACCTCCCATTCTATTGATTTGTTCACCTCTGTTTATACTCTTTGCTATACCCAGTAATGATTTCTTATTCCGAGGGAATGACCACGTCCACCTCAAATACATTAACATTGACTTTCCCTTTGTTTCTGACAGCTACCTTCATGCCAAGAATATCATTCATCGGGACCTGAAATCTAACAGTATCCTTACAGCATGGACAATCCTTACAGCAGGATTTAAACTAGTAGCAAACATGATTTCACGTGATGTCCAAATTAAACCCTTATTTGTAACACCGTATCGGGAAATAATCATTTCTCGGTTTTAACGGAGCCGTTATCTCTTGATGCCCTTTCCGAGACGGCTTGTTGACACCTCGACAGTTTTGTCCAAGACTTTCATGGCCATAATCACTAACAAGTTAGCAGTTTTTCACTGTGGTGTTAAAAACAGATTGTAGTGATATGCAAATAAACCAAGAATTGCATCAAATGCCAGGGGAATTTTGTGCTTTTACTGCGCTGCATATGTGTTTAATGTTTTTCTCAGAGAGCAGAATATCATGTGGAGATCTCTCGGTTGCTAGCTTTGTGATTGCCCACCTTGTTTGCCATTAGAAAAAGGGCTTGTTTTCAGCGGAAGCACCCTTAAACACCGTGACCAAACAGAAGCATGAAAGAAACGAGAAATTTCTGCAACACATTAATTCATGTTCGGTGACGGATTGAGTTTTGTATGGAAAGCAACAATGGCTCTTAGATATCCATCTGAACGGAACGGGCTTTTGCTGAATTCCTAAAAATGTTGCCTACGTAGGCAGCCTCCTCCCTATCGAACACAACCAGAATAACGAGATTTGAGCCGCACTATCTCTGGTGTGTGGTGGTGGTACAACAGTAGCTCTTAAAGTCCCTTAGCCCTGGTGTCAGATATCTTCCTACATGAGGGTTGGACGGTGAAGATCGGCGACTTCGGCTTGGCCACGGTGAAGTCTCGCTGGAGCGGCTCGCAGCAGGTGGAGCAGCCCAGCGGATCCATACTGTGGATGGTGAGCATTCAGACACTCAGTTTAGCGAAGGTGCCAATCAGCATTTAAAAATAAAAATATAGTAATGCGTTTTCTGGATATCAGGCAGGGTTATTCAGTGCGAATGCATAAGATGTGAACGCTGGACACCAATAATAGTTCGATTGATCATTTTCTCTCCTCAAGGCTCCGGAGGTGATCCGCATGCAGGATCCGAACCCTTATACCTTCCAGTCGGACGTGTACGGCTACGGCGTGGTGCTGTTCGAGCTCATGTCCGGCACACTGCCTTACTCCAATATCAACAACCGCGACCAGGTGAGAGTCACACAATCACTTCTGCCAAATTTGATTATATACAAAGACACGGTGGTAACAAATCAAATAGGAAAAACAAGACTCCATGACAGATGGTGGCGCTGTAGAGACACTGGGTCACACCCAGGGCCAAGTTTTGGTCTATGAGTAACTATGACATGTATTAATGTGTGTTCCCAATTTCATACGTTTTCACACATGGGAACCACCTCGAAAAGTCTTGAAGAATAAGATGGTGAGAGAAAATGCTTATAGAAACCTAACTTCAGCACTCGGGCCCTAAAAAGGAAAATCCTCCTGCAGTAATCATTTTTATCAGTCACATAATCAAATGATCGTCATTCTCAAGATAGCTCACCATCATGGAATAGTGCACCTCCAGCAGCACAACTCGTTCAGCGGCGACTTTCAGGAGTCATGGGAAGAAAGAAAGAAAAAAAAAAGGGAAAAACATTTATCGCTCGTTCCCAGACACTTAACAGCTCGTCTCTGTTCACATGCGGAATTGATTAGGGTTGTCTTTGTGCACTGTGTTAGGAAATCACACTCAGCTAGCAAGGTTTATACCACGACGTTTGGTAACCTCCTTACACAATGATGGCTTTGCAAGAAGATAGCCCGGGGAATGAGAACATTTCCAAAGAAAACATTTCCATGTCATTTTTGATTTTCTTTAAATGGGCGGCGTCCTGGTTCGGTATGCACTAGAATTCGGCCACGATGGTTTTCCCGCACCGTCAGACACGTTCCACTTGGCTCATTTATGAACTGTTGTTGCTGTTCTGACGTAATTCGTTTTTTCCTCCAGATCATTTTCATGGTGGGTCGAGGCTACCTGTCACCAGACCTCAGCAAGCTGTACAGTAACTGCCCCAAGTCCATGAAACGGCTCATCGTCGACTGTCTGAAATTCAAACAGGACGAAAGGCCGCTCTTTCCTCAGGTGGGAATGACCTGTGACCTTCCCAGCCGACGACTAAAAACTACGAATATAATTAAAGATTAACACCATGAAGTTATTTATTTTCCTATTACAGCACATCCTGACGTGTTTTATTTCTCTCTTATCACAGCGGTTTCCCGATGATTGTTTTGTAAAGATTGGCACTTTTTATCCATTTATACATCCACGAAACACATTAGTTCATGTCTAGCAGCTATCGGTTTTTAATCACAAAAGTGAATCCAAACAATCTTCACCTTTCTTAGGATCACCATAAACGTTTTTGTGATGTGATTCACTTAAGTGTGTGTGTGGGGTTTCCTCCAGATCCTGGTGTCTATCGAGCAGGTGCAGGATCTCTTGCCCAAGATCGAGCGCAGCGCCTCAGAGCCGTCGCTGCACCGTGCCGTTCACGCTGAGGACCTGAACCCGCTGCTGCTGCACACCACACGCCTCCTGCCTCTGTGAAACCCGAAGATTCTGCACAAGATTCTGTCCTCCGCACTCACTACACACTCTCTCACACACACACACACACACACACACATTCCTGCTGTGCATTCCTCGTGTCCGTACCACATCAGCAAATCTTTCCAGTCATTCCATTTTTCTGTTTGAACAAGTGGTCCTCTGATGGGATTTGTCCGTATTTTATTCTCCCCTTTGCAGCCCGAAAGCGTCACAAACGCAATTTCTGCTCTACACATCCAAATGTAGAGAAGCCCAAAGTGTTCCCGGGGTATAGCGATGCGATTGTTTTCCGTCATGAGAATTTTACTCACATTTCTAATCAAACTCATTTCAACCCCGTTTCGGTGCGGGATCGTGAACGTTTGGTCAGAAACACCAGTCGGTTTGCACTTTAATCACAAGAAATCCGTACGTGACGAGCGAACACTACACGCTTTCTAAAAAACCGGTACCTTCCTGTCCTGACTTGTTTAAAAAAGAACCGCACTCTTTCCCTTAAGCTGAGGCTTAGGGTTACGCTAAGGTTATGCGATTTATCCCAGCAATCGGCGTGTACCATTTTGTTACCGTGGTAACGGAGCATTTCATCCTTATAGAGAGCAGCGCTCAGTACCGTGAGGCCAGGACCGGATGCAGCTTTTCTTTGCTCGTATTCTTTGCATGCCGTCTGTCGAAGGTTAGTAAACAGGAAGTAGCTGCACGTGAAAGTGCGGCTTCGTTCCGTATCCATCCCTCAGAAAACCTTTTCGATATATCGGCATGACAGTATACGATACAATAAAAGCGACCCCCTTGTGTAGATCTCCTAGCAAAAGAGCAACAAGCACTTGGAATACCATAGCAACAACCTGGAATGCCATGATGAGCTGCAAGCCATTTGCATTTTCTTGAGGAAATGCACGTTGCTGGTAAGCATGTAGACAGATAACATCGATTAGCATCAGTTAACAAGAAACACGAGCCTGTACAGTGCGTTTAGCACGGGGCTTGGCAGTCCAGCCGAGCACATTTCAGCTCAATCTGGACTGTGAAGCGGCGCAGCGTGGTGGCTCAGGCACGCAGATGGCTGCACCAAGTGTGTGTCCTGTAGCATTAGTGTGTGCACAATTGGGAAACGAACTAGACATTTGTTAGCAATGGTGTGTGTGTGTGTGTGTACGTGTACTCTCAGCTCCAGAATTATTGGCACCCTCTGTAAAGACATAAAAAAATGTTGTGGTAAAATGTCTTTGCATAAACAAACTTTGTGTGTATGTATGTGCTTCATCCTGATCAGCGCTGCAGTTAATCATGAGCCTATCCTGGGAACACTGGGGGTGAGACGGGAGTACACCATTGCAGGGCACCATCCCTCCACACTGACAGGAGCCTGAGCTCAGGATTGAACCAGGGACCCTGGAACCAAATTCTAACCTTTTGAATGGAAGGTAGTTGACCCGAGAGTTCAGGAGCTCTTAAGCGACCACCTGTTTCACTGGGATATAAATCCTGTGTTTTCATATCTTAATTTCATCCGGCCCTTTTTTATTTTCTTGACGGTTAATATACGCTCACATGTAGTTCTTTTTTTCGCCCCGTAATCAGTAGTTGGCCGCGCTTGGGTCGGGTCTTCTCGTTCAAATTTTCTAAAGAGCGAGAACAGTTTGAATCACGAAGCCCCGCTGTCTCGCTCTGAACCTAAACGTCTCCTAACTTGTATCCAAGATTGCTTATGCACTCGTGTCATCATGTTAGTATATAACTGTTTAGAAAAACATAATGGTGCACTTTCAGCTCTATATTCAGCCACACGGGGGCAGCGTAAAAAAAAAAAAAGTAGAGCTCGACAGCTTAATGTCTTCAAACTTAATGTTTTTCTTAAAAGTGATCATACGATTCTCGTAAAGCTTTTGGACGGAAGTTTCTGTCTTGTTTTTCCCCCCTCTTTCCTGAAGCAGTATCAACCAATGTAAGCATGACCTAGATAATGCAAATGGACCGCTTTTATCATTTCTTAGCTACATTTTTTTTTATTTTATTTAATTTTTTTAAAAAGGGGCTGGTTATCCCTGAACGTCTTATGCGAGTAGGAGGAGTGTGTGATCGCGACGAGAGCGAGCACTATACACATCCGTGGCCCAGACTCTAGAATTCTGGGATCTCGGTTAGTACATCAGACATTTCAATGTGTAGAATCTGTTAACCGCATCGTAGCTCTCTCTCCGGAGTTTCCTTCAAACTCTATAGCGTCATAACGGCTCGCTGACCAGCCAGCGGGTTTACTAGAGGTGCTAAGTAACGAAGGCCGTTATGTCAGGAATAAAGGACGACGAGGCAAGTGGTTTGTTCCTCTTGGAACACAGCAATTCGCCAGCAGTTACGACTGTATATTTATTCAAGAAAAAGCACGTTGTACTTTTTGTGGATCCCCGTGAATGAGCTGTTACCATAGAAACAATAAGGTGTTAGAACTGTCAGAGGCGCCATGATGGATAATTAATCAACCCCATTGACTAATCAGACGAACAGATGGCGTTGCATTCAAAACTAGTTGAAATGTAGCATTCGTTATTAAATATGTTATTGGTTCTGTTTGCATTTCGAAAAATGCCGTTCCTGCTCCCGAAGTCTGCAGCGATGGTGGCGTTCCCTCAAGCGTAACTCCGTTTTGGAATTCCGCCAGCTTCCTACCGCTCATTAGTGATCGAGTTCGACTCGTAAAAGTTGCGTATCGTGTACTCTCCGCAAACCGGCGGGTTTGTGTATTCAAGCGCGATTTGACGTTTTTAGGGCAGATTAACGAAACGAAGATTACTAGGTACTTTCGGTAGGCCGCAAAACGTGCTCGTCAGCCGATATCCACATGCTGCAAATCGACTGGTGTATATTTCTAATTAACACACAACTGTCTATTAACTAGCTTTCGGAAATCATCGCTGTCGCAATCGCTAATCCTACATGTAAAACACTTTTTTCAGAAAGATTCCTATCCGAGAGGTTTGTGAGATTTGGTTGAGCTGAAGTGCGAGCGCACCAGAGAACCGGTCCCGTTTCGTTAGTTATCAGAAACTAAGACAGAGTTGTTCTCGCTACAATCAATGAACGTCCCATTTACGTAACCCGAGTTAAATATAATAATTAAAAGCGTAATCTTGTTAGATAAGTGCA
Organism: Notoglanidium macrostoma; assembly: GCA_030068235.1. Lineage (NCBI taxonomy): Eukaryota > Metazoa > Chordata > Actinopteri > Siluriformes > Auchenoglanididae > Notoglanidium > Notoglanidium macrostoma. The sequence continues at coordinate 2,048,223 of JAQQZR010000014.1, read as the reverse complement.
ATGTGACAAACTTGATTAGTTTCTGATAACTGATGCAATACAGAAATGAAAGACGATTTTAATGTTCGTAGCTGTTGTTCTTATTCTAAATATTAGTTTTGGTTTTGTTTTTTTTTTTCGATATTTCAATAGTCGTTTCAGTGCTCCGTTCTTCGTATGTGGGTTACCGAGTTAGCCGGATTGGATGGTCGACGATTTGTCCCTTCTTGGAAGCTGCTGATCACTCAACCCAGCTTTTAATAATGTTATAAAGGTCTATAAATATAATGAAGTTCTCGAGTGCTTGTGAGGAATGGGATTAGCCTGTTTGGAATTATAAGGATTGGTAAATCTTGTTTGTTCTCGGATTTGTTCAGCGAAGTATGAAGAATGGAGCCACCACAGAGATTGTTAATATAGGAGATTGAACACGTTATACAGTAATATTAGCTTTAGGTGACAAAAAAAAAAAAAATGACCACAGAGAAACAGTCCGAGCTAAATGCAGAGTCGCACATTCAAACAAACAAATAAGAGACCGGTTCAGTTTTTATGCTTAAACTAAAAGACAAGCTCGTCTGTTTTCAGGACGCCGGTCAGTGGGTGCGGCTTTATCTGTAGTAGATTTAAAGAAAAAATGTATTTGAGGGCTCCAATCTTTTTAACAGCTGAAGCACACTGTTTGAAAATGCAATACAGTTACAAAACCTGTACAAAAGGCTCCACTTAACGCGTCTGCTTTCAGGAACCGCGGAGGGAAAACGGGTCAAACTCTAAACTCAATCCACAGTTGTTTTTCTTCACAAAGCAGAACACAACGATCAACTTTTGCTCAAAGTTTTTTGCATATTTTAGGTGAATTGCAATAATTTTTGTGTGTATAGTTGGAGGTATAAGGGGGTGTTTAAAGTTTGCAATAAATGTACTCTGCTGTGTACAGTTACATTTCTTTCTTAGATTTTTTTTTTGTTTGTTTCTGTTTGGTTTTTTTTTGTTTGTTTTACTTTAAATTGTACTTGTTTCTATTTTTTTTTTTTTTGTGTGTGTGTAACGATTTCCAAAAGAGCAAAATAATTTTAAAAAAAAGTCAAAGGAAATCTTAGTATTTTTTTAGGGTTATTTTTATTTGGTCTTAAAAATATGGAGGAGACAGGACTTTATTCTTAAAATAAAACGGTGGAATCGTGATGAAATACAGTTGTGTTCTTTTATTTTAGCTGATGTTTTTTTTAAATAGCAAAAAAGCTGAAAGTAAGATTATGTTCAAGCTATGAAAACATAGTGATGTGCGCTTTTATTAAAATAATCAGCAATGGGCTGGTTTGGTGATTTATTCACATTATACCACAGCAATTGGTTATCAATTACAATTTGTAATTAATTAATGAGCTTTTACTGTAGAGGTGACATTAGAATGAGTGCATTCATGGAAATCTGTCATTTGATTTTCAGCCATCACTACTGGCTGAACGGAAAATTGATCAACATCTGACTAATAAGAATCGAGAATTCAACATTGCAACCATATAAGATATAGATGACACTGCTAGGTACAGAAGTGTATATACTATGCAAAGTATAAGATACTTTACACATCTATTGCACTGTAAGTAGAAAAGATAG
>JAQQZR010000014.1:2036035-2046521 GCA_030068235.1 Notoglanidium macrostoma | reverse complement strand
TGCTCGCATTCACACCTATGGGCAATTTAGAGTAGCCAGTTGACCTAATCTGCATGTCTTTGGACTGTGGGAGGAAATAGATACAGTACAGTAGCTTTACAGAGGTCTGCAGGCTTTGTGGTACTTCGCTACATTCTTGGGATCAGTCTATAGTGCTGGTGTGTTGATGGGCAGTAGCTGGAGAAGAATATGAAGGTTTGGACAATGTTCAAATATGTGGGTGACTCTTTCGGTGGAGATTCGGCAGAATCTGCAGGTGCTGGGGTAGTGACGTTGATCCTGTTTTAGAAATCATTGAGAAGGCAGCAATATTTGGATCGGAGTTGGGTGAGAATGGTGCAGGTTCTGCGTGTGAGAGAGGTTTCATCAGCCAGTGTAGGTGGGGTTGTTTTGAAAAGTTTGCTGGGGCCGAGTGATTTGATGGTTTGAGTGACGAATGTTGTATGGATGTATTTGAGTAAGAGTTGATGGTGTTGTTGATGTTGCTGTCATTGTGAGTCTGACAATGGATGAAGGGATGGAATAACTGTAATTGTAATTATGAATGTGAACCGTCACAAATGGCAAATACGATCTGAGCAAAAAATCAGAATTGAACAATGAGGCTTGCAGTGTGGACGTAGCCTTTGGTTTGAGCCTTTGGTGGAGATTTCCTGTGCAGACCCACAGAGCGATATTCTGTCTGATTTATTTATTTGAGACAAAACAGGGTATCAAGCTGCAGAACTATATTCCATCACTGGCCGAACAGAGTTTGTAGATGGTGAGCATCAACTCATTGTCCTGGCCCAACGTAGTGGCTCTGAGAGTTTTTAGTGTTTATTCTGCTCTTAACTTTGTCTCTGATGTTCTTTGTGTGGTGTGCGGATGTCATTTTGTTGTTGAGGTTCAGTTCAAGGATTTTTGTGTGTTTGGTTGTTGGAAGGGTAGTGTTGATGAGTTGGATGTTGGCTTGGAAGTTGAATTGATGAGTATACGGTGTAGAGTGTTGTTGAATTTGTTGCCAGATAACAGGTAATATTCAGTGTTCTAGCCATTCATCCATTCTCTATGTTGCTTATTCTTCAAGGGTCATGGGGAAGCTGGATCCAATCACAGCTGATTACAGGCAAGATGTGGGTTACACGCTAGGCAGGTGGCCAATCTATTGCAGGGCTAACACAGAGAGTCGAACAACCATTCACAACAACATTAACTTCCCTCTAATCTTCTGAAAAAATATAATAATAGTTTCACAATATTCAAACAAAGAAATGGTGTAAAAATATGTGTGAAAAGTATGTTAATGTCAACACAATGATGACCTGATGCTCTAATTGTAGGAACATTAACACTAACATTTCCGTAATTTTATAAGTTTATATATTTTATAAAGTTTATTTTTGTTCACAAATCTGACATCTTTTGTACACTTTTCTGGCTACAAGCTTCTGGATCCTGAAGGTGCCCTTCCCTGGTTTGAAACTCTATTACTGCATGATATTTCTGATGATCTCATTGTTCTTACCAAACTGTACACATCAAAATAAGACACATACACATTTCAGTTTAAGAAAACTATCTCATAATCCTTTATTTAGCATAACATTAGGACAAACTGATCTGACGACTGTTATGAAAATGAAATATCAGTCTATAAATTGGTAATGCAGCAGCTTCTGAAATCACGTATTTGTTAGAAAACCTTTAAAATCACAAGATACTTGAAATTTGAGTTAGGTTTTCCACCCAGAACAATTTTCAACCCCCAATTTATTTTTTTTAATCAAAAGACATTTCTCAGACATTTGGCATTTCTGAGATTTTCTGATTAAAGATCTCATGTATGTAATAAGTGTGATGAATTTAATATTCTAGATAAAGTTTAATATGTAATTAAGTCAGGTTTCCATTAACGACCCCTTTAATCCAGCAAATCCTCCACAACACCCTTCGTAACAAAAACATGCAAAAGCCATGGTATAGTAAAGCAGAAGCCAATATTATTTCCCATTAGCAAAGAGAAAAAGAAATTCTGCATGCTCAGCTTTTCTGTTCAATGAATTCGTTTTAAGGAGCTAATGATGTGTTTTAAAAGAAAATCAGATTACAATGTGTGAGCATGACATAAATAAAGCATGAAAATTATATAAAAATAAAAAATTATTTAGATAAATTTGATCGTTACGGAGAACGTTATCGTTTCACGCTATTACTTTTAACAGCATTTTAACACTTAATCACTGAGCTGTGAACAGTTGATTACAAAGAGTTTGTGTAAACAAAAAAACCCCCGATAACTGAGTAGAACTACATAATTCAGTGCATTACTATTCACAGACAAAAAGAAATTAACCAGCTAAACCCCAAAAGATTGCTACGATCATTCGTTTTTGATCATTGTGATAAGAGAACACTGTTTTTTTTTTTCTTTTTAAATGCTATTGCCTACTGTTTAAGGCTTAAAGGAAGGAAGGGTGTGTTTAGTGCGTGGTATTTAAACATGACCACCAATTAACCTCGAGTAAGATGAAGCTGACATGAATCAGCGCCGTTTTGTTCAACACTATTCTTTCCATCCAGCACCTTGAACAGAACGTAGCAATGAGATTTCCTTAAACCTTTGTCTGGTGTATTTTGTGTAAAATGGCACCAAAAAAAAAAAAAAAAAAAAAAAAGGTCCTGAAGAGTATGTCACACACAAACACGCTCACATTCTTTTCTTCATATGTGCGATTCGAGAACAAATCTGTGTCTGGCATACGCACGCATTTTGTTCTTTCCACAGTAATATTCAAATATCCTATAAACTTTATTAGATGAAGGAGAGAATCAGGACAAGGCCCTTTTTCCTCTCCCGTATGGCTCTTCGGTGTCAGAGGTAACGTCAGTTAGATGCAGCAGGGAGAAGAAACGTGACGGCGCAGCCGTTCTCCGCTTCACTCAATAGAAGCGCTTGCGACTGCGCTCCTTCCAGCGCGCGTACATGAAGAGAATCGCCACGATGAACACCACAAGGCCGACCACAGAGAAGATGAACAGGAAGAGGAGGGTGAGCGGGTTCATGCCTTCATCCACCACCTCCACTGCAACAGAAAAGAGTGCAGAAAGAATGTCACTGCTGCTCGCATGGCCAATTTACAATAAAACTACACCGTCTTTATAACAGTTCTGAAAATGATTTTTAAGATGAAGGTTGGTTTAAAGTTCGATATAAAAAAAAAGGGATTTTGAAGGTTTGCTGTGATTCCCAGCACGGTCTCAAGAGCATGGCGGAGACAAGGAGACGGGCTTGTACACGAGGAGACCTGGACAGGGCTGTAGAAGGGAAACAGGACCAGTATCAGCTTCTTTGTGTGATGAGAAACAGGAAGAGCACTACCAGAGCGCTGTAAAATGACCTCCATCTGGCCACTTGTGTGCACGTTTCTGACCACACTGGCATAAATAGACTCTATGAACAGGACTCTATTTCCTCGAGTAGGACCTGTGCTCAAAGTCCAGCACTGTTCACCATTTTCCTCACACTGAGCACACGTGGCGGACGTAAGGGTCTGAAGACGCCATGGCGAAGGTTATGCTGCCTGCACGTCATCCAGCATGACCTGTTGGATGGTGGGTCAGTGATGCGCTGGAGAGTCATACAGACTTTCAGACAGAATTCTCAAACTGTTATTGGCTCTGACGTGCGATTTAAGCGTGCCTTTACTTTTTTTGAGCAGTGTGTATAAAGGACATCTGGACCTTTTATCTGGCCTCAGCTGCTCGATGTTACTGCTTCATCAGCATCTTAAAATAGGGTGAAACTGTGGTGCGGAGTTTCATTTCCATTTTTTTAAATCTCGGTTTAAATGAAAAAATTCATGGGAATTCGACACAGACGGGGCTTTGGGGGACGTCTCGCACCTCGCCGTGCGTCCGGGACTGAACGCACATCATTTTCAGTTTATCAAGTGTCGAGATCGGTCGCGATAAAGTGGCACGAACTACCTTTACTTATTATACACGGCGTTAATGTTCGTTACCGGGAACCTCTCGGTAGTCCACGCTGGGTATCGTCACCTCCTGCTCTCTCTCCAGCTCCTCCAGGGTTCTCTCCACCGTTAGCTCAAACAGCTTGAGGGAGATCAGGTCATGGTTATCTGCAATCAGACATCACCGAGTCAGATATTATTAAGTGAATCAAAGCAATCAGACAGATGAAGCCAGTTTGATATGGTGGACTAAATCAGTGGAGTGAATCAGACGCTGCCCAGAGTGTACACAACGAATCAGACAGTGACACCTAATCGGACACCTCCGACATATGAAATTATTACGCATCATCGTGAAGCATTTTAAACAAACCGCCTATCCAAACCTGACAGATCTCCAGTAAGAGACGAGGCTCCGAAGTAATACCCCTGAGGAAGGTGGACACCTGGGATCTCCAAACACTCCTTCCACTCCTGCTTTCCTTCTATGTCCATCATCACCTGTGGAGGAACGAGGCGTTTAGTGTGAAACACCACACTCTGATCACACTGTGAACCCAAACTGCACATGAAAGCAGCGTCTACTTTTCCTCTCACACTCCATTCTACGCAAACAGTGACTTTTACTGCACGGTATTTATTTATCTATATATTAAAGGCACTTGTTCCGGCTGCATGTAGAGCGTGTGAACTGTGTTAACTGTTTGTCACATGACGCCCCCCAGTGGGAGCCTTTGGGAGCTCGGGGTAAAAACACCATAAAGGAGGTATATAGAGAAAAAAACGGTTGTGGAAAATCTCATTTAGGTTGCAGACATTAAAACAGCAGGGGTATAAGAGCTGCATTTGGAAAGACTGATTTATGACCCGTGTGTGTGTGTGTGTGTGATTACCGTTAGCGTGCTCTTTATGTATCGGACCAGGACGAACGTGTCATAGTCGACGTTACGCACGGCGGCCTGACAGCCTCCCAGATCCGTGTTCCTTCCGTCCTGATCGTGGTCGTACGCCACGGTCCCGTTTCCCACCATCGCCGAAATGAACGGAAACGGTCTCTGCACCCAGAGAAAACAACAATAAGGACACGAACAGGAGGAAGCAGACGTGTTGCATTTACCGGAAATGACATTAATGATCTGAAGCAAGGTTAAAGTAATCACTAGTAAAACACTGTCGATTATAAAGGTAGCGGACAAGTCTTACAGAGACGCACTGCGTTCAAATACCTCGTGTAGCTTTTCATTGTTGGGATACGTGTCTATAAAAATCCCCAGGCCGGTGAAACGGTTCGCGTTCCCGAACACGGGGCCTGAAAGGGACGGCATCGACATCCGCATTAAATCTTCAGCATATCAATAATACAATTGTGTAAGTGGTTTCTATGGAAACGCAAACGTTTTACAAGGAATATCCGTTTCGAGTGATTCCGTAGGAAGTAGTTCGTTCACGATTACACTCCACGTTCATTAAAGTGGTGAGCCGAACAGAGAAGCAAGACTGTGTGCTTCAGAGATACTTTTAGGGGAAGGAAACGGTAAGACATGTACACATTCGGTGCAAAGGTATTAAAAGTACAAGCCAGGTTGTTGCTTTTTCATTCCATTTGAGCAATAATAACAGCCTGCCTATTCTCATGCGCTCTCTGGTCAGCCACAGCGCCAGTCCATCACCGTTCAGGTTCTTCTTGCCCTGGCCGTGGACCTTAAAGTGCACCTGGAGCTCCCAGTCTCGGAGGTAAAACGGCTACACACACACACACACACACAATATACAGAAATGATTTCTCTGGAAATATGATTCATCAATAATATGGTTTTTGAATTCTATTTGTTATAGATAAATAATCAACTTCTGGGTGGTAACAGTAACAGTAAGTTCGATTCCTAACATATACGGCGCAGACTCACGATGCGACTCCACACGGCGCCCTGTCTGCTCTGCAGGTCTGGAGTCAGGCGGACGTACTCGGGCATGATCATGGCGTTGCCCAGTAAATCCCAGTGTGACGAGCTCGACGAGCCCAAACCTGCGTGCACGCACACACACACACACACACACACACACACACACACACACACACACACACACACATTGAGGAAAGAGTGTATAATGTAATACTAATGGCACGTGCATTTTTTTTTTTTACTTTCTCCTTTGGTTCTCACACAAGATTTTCTACAAAACTACTTGTTTTGAAATGAAGCAAATAATTCTAGAGGAATCAAGTTAAATGTTAATCATTATCAATTAAAAAAGTATTAAAATAATGAAGAAGGGAAGGCGTCTCAGTTAAAGGTGATGGATAAATCATAGACTGTTTTACGGATCATATTTAGTAATCAGTCCCCCGTGTCATTAAAGACAGTTAGTAAATGTGAGCTTTTCCTGGACTCAATAGCTGTGATGGGATCCATGTTTAATTCTGAACATTTCCCAGCAATACTTAGTGTTTCTGTAGGAATCCTTTAGCATTTTAATGATCAAGTTAGCTTATATCAGCAGCTAGTCACATCACTAGGGAGAGATTGGGAAACTTTTCACGTACCATTGAAAAAAATGTATAACAATCAAATTTATCCAATTAGCTCGGAGTGCTTAATATGTGTAATGTTACAAATTGTAGTCAAAGCTTACTAACTTTAAGAATGAAATAACGTTATATAAATATAAAAAAATAACAGATTTTGTTTAAAAAAAAAAAAAAAAAAAAACTACCCGTATTCCGTTTCTTGCCCTATGATTGGCTAGAAGTATTCAAGCTTTCGCGCTATGATTGGAGAACTGCCTGTGAGAGTGAAGTTCTGGCCCAATCAGAGCACAGGAAGCGGGATTTGTTATGAAAACGGGTAGCAAAATAGCAACCAGACTCGTTTCCCCACCTTGGTATGGCTTTATCAGCGAATACTCCCTTTTAAGAAATTCGTCTCTCTGAAAGTCGTTATTTCCGGAACAGCCAGCTGTCAGGGTGAGTAGAAAAGCTAGAAGAAAATAAACCTTGGCGTTGTTCAGAACATGTCGCGATAACTGGATAAATTGTAAACAAATTGCGCTGTGTGTCTTAAACTCGTTCATAGGGGCCGCCATCTTTTAACTCCTACTTCCGGTTGAACTCAGCTACAGGTGGATTGGCGAACGTGCCATCCGAGGACGATCATGATTGGCTGGGAGTGCTGCCATTCAAATTATCAGCCAATCGCTGTTCTCCACAAGTGCTTTCATGTACGCCAATGAATGTTATGAAGGAAAGAAAACAGTAAAAGGAGGACTGACACCTGTGGGACAGGTGTAACGACTGTTTATACATGCAAGGACAGGGAGTAAGAGGTTTTCTGGATATTAAAAACAGCGATAAAAAGTATGATCTTTAATAAATAAATAAATAAATAAATAAATAAATAAATAAATAAAAAGTGTTGGAATAAAACACTTCAGGATGTGCAGGTATAGAAAACTAATTAGTAACTCATTTTTATCACACCACCCTGTGTTGATAATTTTCCGTTAACAGCACATCCAAAGTCTTTTTTTTATTATTCCCTACTTAATACAATGCTACATCAGCATTTTGTGTGCATCAGACTGCTGTGTGTGAAAATCCCAGGAGATCAGCAGTTTCTGAAACCAGCCCATCTGGTACCAACAACAATGCCACTGTAAAAGTCACAGACCTCACACTTTTTCCTCATTCGGATGTTGACCTTTATCTGCATGATTTTATGTGTTGTGTTGCTGCTACATGATTGGCTGATTGAATGTACAGGTGTTCCTAATAAAGTGGCCGTTTGTTGCTTTCACCACAGCGCTGTATCTAATCCTGTGCAGATCACACCTCTGTTTTATGAGTTCCCGGCCTACGCTTGGCTTCCTGGTCCTCAGAGTGAGCGCAGTTATTATATTTCCTCATTGGACGCGTGACCCCTGTAACTGTGGAAAGTGTGACGTTCGTTTTGACGACCTCTTTAAGCCCGTAATGAAGAGGGTAAATCTTTTGACGCCTGAGCTGTCACGCATGATTAAACTGGAGACGGTGATTAACACGTCGGGTTCGGTTACACTTCCTGCCAATCTCACCATCAAGACCTGGCTTTATTTCATCTCTTTATTCTGTTCACTCACCATTTGGGGCATTTAAACCGTTAAGACTCAGACTTTTGGACCACACTGTAGAATTCCTTTAATTATCATATAGTACTGGAAAAATATAGTCTTCTGTTCAAATGAAATGTTTTTGACATTGTATGACATATCATCTTCGTAGTCTGGTGTCACTGCGCATCAGGATCAGATTCAGGTGAGGGGGCGTGGCTAAATGAGATCAGGACTAAATAAAAGTTGATACATGAACGGATTAATCACGTTCTACTGAATGGCGTGTCAAATAAACAGGAAGTGGCCATTTCCTTAAGAGATGATGAGATCAGAGGAACAAAGGAGAGAGATAAAGAGAGCTGTGTGTGTGTGTGTAGATTGGTGTGTGGGTGTCGCTGATGTCCATTTTATCTGGGAACTCTATCTTGAAAGCAAAAGCTGGAGAGAGCCGTTACACTGAAACTTAATTCTTAGTGCGGGAAATAAAAATTAAAGAGAGCTATGAGCTATTTTCAGTGTCACACACACGCAATCACACACACACACACACACACACACACACACACACACACACACCCACACACTCTGCCTCAATGTACTGAATATCTGCATAATTTCAGTACCTGTTGATAGTGAATCTTAGAAAATGTGATTAAGCAAAAACAGAAATCATAAAAGTGAAGTCTGTAAAATATAAACAAGAATGAGTTTAAATAATAACAGGAATAAAAGATGAAATTAAGACAAAAAGCATAGAGTTAGTTTAAAAAGGAGTGAAAAGTGAATCATGTGTAAGAATAATAAATAAAAAAAATCATTTGAAGGAATCACATGGAAAGTAAAAGAATCATTTCTGGGAATCAAGTGTCAAAAAAAAGGAATCATGTTTAAGAACGAAAAAAGAATCATGTATAATAATCACACGTGAAAACAAGTGAATCGCACGTAAGACTCACACGTCAAATGAATCATGTGTAGGAATCACACGTGAAAATAAACACACAAGAATCACATGCGAAGACAATGAATCGCATGAAAGGACCACATATGAAAATGCATGAGTCACATGTAAGTCACATGTGAAAAATCAATCTTGTGTAAGAAATACATATGAAGGGAAATGAATTGTGTAAAAAATGCACATGAAATCAAATGAATCATATGTAAGCATCACGTGTGAAAATAAATCAAATGTGTAATCACATGTGTAAAATGAATCACGTGTGAAAACAAATTATGCCTGAGAAATATAAAGCGAAAGGAAATGAATCATGTGGCGGAATCACGTGTGCAAGAAAATAGTACAAATCATGCATGAATCATGTCTGAATCACACTGAAAACAAATGAATCATATTAAAGAATCACTTGTGAAAATGAAAATACATACAATAAAAACCAAAAAAACGTGTGAAGCCCAAACTGTGATGTGTCAGAGACGTTGAAGCTCTTGAGGAAGGTCCAGCTTGTCACTTGGAGGGCCTTCAAATCGATTCTTTAATATTTTTCTTTAGTTAAGCAACATGCACAAAGTCTCTAGAAAAAAACAAGGCGAATCACGAAAACTAAAAGCTGCAGGAGGTAATATATCCTCTGTAACGTGAATGAAAAGTAGACAGTGTGTGCTCAGAAAGACGGACAGGATAAGGAGGTGTAAAGCTTCCTGTGGATTATGTCTGGAGATTCGCTTACGTTATAATCAGCCGACTCTTAGCTCTATCGACGTCTCGTTGGAGGGTGTAGTTTACGCTGAAAAGCCCTAGAAACCCGAGTGTCCAAAATACCCTGTCGAGTCTCCTTAGCGCAGGACGTCCAAAGAGAAAGATTCATAACATTTGTTTGCAAATGCCTAATATATAAAATTCTCACGTAGATGCTGATGAATATAAACAACATTGACTCCTGAAGACAAGATGTTTACTTGGTTCAGATTTGATAGCTAAAGATGGCTTGGCTTTAGCTATTAGATATCCACAACATTTCCCTCGTGAACTTCGTGTTTTATGTGTTTATGCGTGCAGCTGTTTAGTTGAGTAATCTATATCTCCTCGTCGCCTGCTGTTTTTTTATACGCCGTCCCCAATCACTCCAAACGCCTCGTTTATTTCCACGCTGATCTTTTTACGCCTCGGCCTGCACCTGTCAGCTCACAAACAGTGTGCATTCACACAAACCTGCTCCGATTCGCACAACACACACTGCACACACACACAGAGTAAACTCGTTTACATGGATTTCCCACATCGTTGCCCGTCTTTATAAACCAAACGAGGAAAAGACCTTTAAAAATTAATATACACTACCAGTTAAAAGTTTGGACGCACCTTCTAATTAAATGTTTTTCTTTATTTTTATGACTTTAAAAGAAACTGGATAATGATGGACTGTTGTTTCTCTTTACTTAGTTGAGCGGTTGTTGACATAAAAGGTCATTAGTGGAATTTC
>JAQQZR010000014.1:2004728-2021086 GCA_030068235.1 Notoglanidium macrostoma | reverse complement strand
TGTATGTGTGTGTGTGTGTGTGTGTGTGTGTGTGTGTGTGTGTGTGTGTGTGTGTGTGTGTGTGTGTGTGTATGTGTATTGCTCTCAACGCCGGTGGCACTCCAGAGAGCTGCTGAGCGACATGAAGTTGTTACAAAAGGCTGGGTGTGAAATGGCTGAGATGTTTTTTCGAGTAGGTAACGCTTATGGAGACAGAGTTGATCGGGCAAGTGGGAGTGAACAAAACTTTTATCTCGGAAGGCATTATTTCTGCAGGTTTGTAACCAAAAGCCACTGTGTGTTTATCATAAGAATGATCCGAATAGAGAATGCAACTAGAACACTTTATTGGAATGGTGTTAGTAAGAACGCCGACAAAATTCTGTTCGTGAAATATAATGGTATTACTTTTTGATAGAATAAAATAACTGCACCTAAGGGCCCATTTAACAGCACAGATGGAATAAAAAAAATAAAAAAAAGTTAAACATAGCTCCCCAAGGGAAATCCGAGTTAATCCAGATTCCGGCTCGGTTCCAATCCCCCTGCCTCTTTCTCATTTTCGACAGCAGAGGTGGCCTTGAATTCAAGGCCCCAAATGTGGCTTGACTGGCATACTGAGCCAGGCATTTCACATTTCATACAACAGAGAAAGAGTCATATAACACCAACCTCATGAATAGGGTCTGCGTGAAGGAAGTGAGGTAAAGAAAGGGACTGGTGTACGATGTGTACGATTCGAGCATACATAGATGCATAATTTTTGCCATCGTATCAAGGACAAATCCTTGATAGATTAAATGTTAACATGATCAAAATGTCAAGATAAACTTTGTGTTAAGCAGAAAACACAATTTAAAGCTTTCCACTGGTAATGGAGATGTGGTTCTGAGTTTGTGAAGATGAAATACATATGAATGACCCAAATAGATATCAGTAATACATGTGGATATGTGTGGAACATGTCAGAGATGAGGAAATACAGTGAGCTGGGAGTCTTTACATTGCAAACCCAATGCCAAACTCGATTGTAATACAAAGCTGTAACTCAGTATTTCACCTAATCCCAATTAACAGCATGGTACGGTATGACTCCTGCCCTCATGAAATAAATACAGTTCTTGGCACAATCATTCTGCCACTCATCCCTGCCGATCTCAGATCTGTTTTATTAAATGTCAGAGAAAGTAATACCCAAAACAGTTTCTCAGTGCCGGTTACAGATCAGAGTTGGTAAGTGTAGGTAGCAAAAGAAAAAATCTTTTTATTCAGGCCTATAGAGAAAAAAAGCAGTCAGCAAAACCAGAAAACGTCCGGGAACAGGCAAAATAGCAGGCTCTGAAACTGGAATCTTTGAAATGCTGTAACTTCAAACTGCAGATAAACCAAAGAGGCTAAGAAGACGCGAGGAGAAGTAAGAACAGTGATTATGGGTGTGGATGGGGTGAAGCTGGAACAGAAAGCAGTAAGTAAACAGGAAGGCTGTTTTTTTTTATGAGGTTCTTGGAGTAGAGCCCTGAAAAGCTGCTGAAAATAAAATATTGTGGCTTTGACCATGATTAGGAGATCTGTTTCTCTCCCCTGAAACTTTCTCTTACAGACTATTACATTACTTTCTTCACTTGTAATCTTACATCCATGTAATCCACAACTATGTAAACAATTATCTAGCAAAATCTGTGTGCATTTTATGTAAACTCAATACCTTAATTTTGATACCACTATATCACAATCAGTCTTTACTAGTTTTGCTGATATTACTGATATTCTTACAAGTACTCATTTGTATGGGAACTCTTTGTATTGGAATCTTCATTTATTTGTACAAATGAGGTTTTGTCTAAATAATTATGCATATACTGTATATATGGTTACATTTTTGTTTGCAAGTGCACAAAGATCTTGCTTTTTATAGAAATATTCTCTGTTCTGATAAAGCAAAAAAAATGTAACTGTTTGGCAATATAGATATGTTTAGAGGAAAAAGAGTGAGGCATGCAAGCTGAAAACACCATCCCAACTTTGAAGCAAGGGTGGGAAGCATCAGGTTGTGCAGGTGCTTTGGTGCATGAAGGACTGGTGCACTTCCTGAAATGGATGGTATTATAATAAAGGAAAATTAAACGGATATATTGAAGCAACATCATAAGACGTCAGCTAGGATGATAAGGGTTGGACTTCCAAATGGACAATGACCCTAAGCATACCGCTTAAGGACAACAAAGTCAAGGTACTGGAGTGGTCATCACTAACGTTGACCTCAATCTGATAGAAAGTTTGGAAGCAAAACTGATAAAGCATGTCAAGCAAGGAGGCCTACAAAACCTGACCCAGTTATACCAATTCTGTCCAGAGGAATGGGCCAAAATTCCAGCAACTTATCATGAGAAGCTTGTAGAAGACTACCTAAAATGTTTGAGACGACTGGGTTAGAGCATCTCCAAAACAACAGGTCTTGTGAGGTGTTCCTGGTATGCAGTATTAGGTACCTAACCACCTAAAAAGTGGTCCAACGAAGGACAACTGGTGAACTGGTGAAAGCTCACCACAGGGAGCAAAGACTAGCACGTCTGGCCTGACCCCACAGAAGAGCTACTGTTGCACTAATTTATGAAAAAAGTTAATGCTGACTATGATAGAAAGGTGTCAGAACACATAATGCATCACAGCTTGCTGTGTATGAGGCTGCATAGCTGCAGAGTGCACATGCTGACCCTATGTCTATTTTATATTGTAACAACTTATTTATACAGTACATTTGATAGTTTCACCAGTATAGCTACACATACACTCTTTTTAATCTTTTTTAACATGCCACCCTTGATTTTTGGGGAAAAGTACAGGATGAGTCGGTGATGCAGTGCTCTCTAGGAGGTGTGTTTTATGGCATGATGGTTTGTGTTTCCTGGTGTCTTGTAGTTAAAGGAATGAAGATTGATTAGTGCTGGGGGACGTCAGGAGGAGGAGAAACTCAGGTTTATTTCACTAAATAGCCAATCAGTGGGAGCAGTGTGAGTTTATGTACTGGACATATATCAGGCACACACTTCATGCTGTACCTCATTGGGATTATTGGGATATACTTTAACTGTTATGTGTACGAAAATGCAAGAATGTGCATCTTAATCATAAAGACAAAAAAAAGAAAGAAAAGAAAAATATTTTCCAATGTGCATGTTCACATGCATCATATTATTATTATTATTATTATTATTATTAATAGTAGTAGTAGTAGTAGTAGTAGTAGTAGTATGTGTCAATATACAGTCATATAACACAAGAAACCACATGATTCTTTCCCTGTTTGGATTCTTACTAAATAGTATGCATACTAATTCGACTTTATTTAATACGGAAGTAGTCTGCTTGGTTGTTTTATTGCAGTAACCTTACTCAATTACAGTACTGCAAAAGTTAATAGGGTTCATTTTAAACGTACGCTCTATTAAGTATGTAAGTGTGCGTTTTATTTTTGTGTTTAACAGTCACTTCGTATTTTCAGTCCATTCGTTCACTCTATTGTAAGTAGTACGGAAGTGTCCCGTAGCCATAGCGACTGATGACGCAGTGACGCGGCGTTCTATTTTGCCTTATGATTTTGCCCAGAAGTGTCGGTTTATACAGCGCCTGTGTGATGTTTACAAGCCACGCCCATCTCGAACGCGATTGGTTCGTAGGCGTCCCCACAGGGAGCCAATCCGAAAGTGCCGTCTTTAGTCCAGTTTAAACTCCAGCTGGATTGTGATGAGGAGAAGAGGTGACCCTTCTCCTTTCCCAGCACTTCCTCTTTTGCTCTCTTCATTTCTCTTCAGGAATAAATCATGCTAAAGAGGGTTTAGGAGGTTTTTAAGAGGCTTAGGGGATTTAGGACACATCTTGAAACATGAAGAAACAACTCCATGTGCACAGAGACTCATAATTTGTACAGAACTGACGCTACAAAAGATTTAAAAAAGTGATTTTGGTTTGGTTCATCTTTGGATCATCCAGGTGAACATGGCGTACCATGCACCGTTTTTCCCTCTGCTGGGGTGTGGGAGGCCTCTGATGGACCAGATCACCAGGAGTAGCATCGTCATCTCCAGCCCTTCATCTTCATCATCATCATGTTCGTCTGTTCATCACCACCTCCAGCATGTGGAGAAAGAGGAGGAGGAGGAGGAGGAGGAGGAAGAGCCAGTGGTGCATCTGGAGGGCATGGAGCTGTGGAGGCAGTTCCACCGGATCGGCACTGAAATGGTCATCACCAAGTCAGGGAGGTAAACAAGCAAACAAACAAATAAACCAACATGACACACTTTTTGTTTAATATTCATGAAAACCAGTACAAGTATCAGTGTGTGTCATTTTTAGGATTATTAAAGAAGGGGTGTGGGATTTGCAGTAAGAAACACAAGGAATATATAATGTCAAAAGTTGGTTGTTATTTATTCATTCTTAATAAACAAAAAGAAGAAGAGGAAACTACTCATTTTATAGGGCAAACAAACAAACAAAAACAAAAATACATACCTTTATGAAGCCTCCTGTCGGAAAATTTGGGAAATGGGAAATATATGTCCCATGTTGTGAAGAAGTATTGAAAATTCCTGTGTGAGAGTCAGATTTATGCTGAAAAGTGGAATAAGTCAAATTTACGTCTTTTACATTGTTGCATTTGGCACCTGTATGTTATAAACTCACCTCTTAGAGTAACTCTAAATACCTATATATAAAAATAATATAAAATTGAAGCTATAGCTCCATATGATATGTTGCATCTTTGATCATTGCTGAACGTCTAAGTGAAATTTACACACATTTAAAAATATATATATTAAAGGTGCAATAGTCCACAAGTAATTATAAAAACATCTTGTTGTAACACTGCTATGAATACCTACAACTCGATAATTATGTTTGAAATATAATTTTAAATATTATCTAAAGTTCCCACGTTCCCCATTCTGTAATTTAAAATCCCACAGCCTTCTCTTACAGTTTAATGTTTAACATTGTTCCTAAATATTAAAAGTGCAACATGGTACCTATAACTTACAGCATATAAATGTATCTCTCTATGCAATACCGCTAATAATCATCTCAGGAGTCGAGAAAATATAATTAGCGACTGTGCAAAAAACATTTGCACACAAGCTATATGTTCCATATCACAGCTTTAATAAATACTGAAGAGAGTAACATGTCAGAATTTCCAGCCAGTTGGTCAAGATTTTGTTTGACTTTCTTTCCACTTTAATTTTGTAAACAGAACCTTATACAACTTCCTCTCTCAGAGTAATGCAGGTCCAAATTGTTTTTGTAATAATTAAAGGTGCCGTATTGGACCTTCAGCTCATAAACGCTCTCTCGGACTAACGCGGCTGTGTTTTTTTATTGGCGTCTGTGAGGCGGATGTTTCCTCCGTTGCGTGTGCGCTGCAGCAGTTTGGACCGGAGAGCGAGCTACGTGCTGCTGATGGACATGGTGTCGTCGGACGGCTGCAGGTACAAGTTCCATCACTCGCGCTGGACGGTGGCTGGAAAAGCCGACCCGGAGCTGCCCAAGCGCATGTACGTTCACCCGGACAGCCCGGCCTCCGGAGAACACTGGATGTCCCGAGTGGTGACGTTTCACAAGCTGAAACTGACCAACAACATCTCGGACAAACACGGATTTGTGAGTAATAATAAAACCGATCGTACGAGCTCGGGATTCTGCCTGTGCGGAGTTTCCTCCTACCTCTGTGAAAAAGTGAATTGGCTCGGCTAAATTACTCAAGTAGAGACTGAATTCAAATCGCCCAGGCTTCCTTTAAAACCTCCTTTATACAGACGAGCAATGTGAGCTGCTCCCTTATGTTACGTCTACATCGACTACATGATGTTTGGTCTATATTATATAAATAAATATTTTTATTTTCTTTGTGTACCTTTTATTTTTAGGCAGTTGTTACAGTGTTGTGTCTGAATTTTATTCCACTCCATGTTTATTATGACTACAGCTAATGTTTGAGGTTAAATCAGTGTCACCTGCCCGAGAAAGTGATCCAGAAAACCTTTTATATTCAAAAGTGAAAAAATGTTGCGAGATAAAATCAACTTCAATGCATTTGGATTTCATAAAAGCCATTTTTTTTATTTGGGTAAATTTCAATTCAAACGTTGATCCTGTTCATCATAGACTGATGTCTTTTAAAAGCATAATGTACAATGCAAGTGCAATAGTTTTTGCACCCTTAAGACAAAATCAGTTAACGACAATGTAATTATCAACTTTTCACAGTTAATATCTTCCTTTCTGAATCCAACATAAATAACTTCTTTGTCCGCTTTCTGACTTTATAACAGCTTTCGGATTCATAAATTCTTTTTTTCATCCAGAATTAAATCATGCAAACTTTTGTGGTAATATATTAAATAATACAAGCTTTGACTAATATTAGTTTAAAAGGTGAATAATCTTACCAATATATTCTACGATTTAATATACAATACATAATTAGATTTGTGAGATTATGTGAGATTAACATCTGGGCGAACCCAACAAATTACTGAGTAATAATAAACATATTGGTTTCATACTCGTTACTGGAATTTCCCCTTGTTCAGAGAGGAATGTTAGTGTGGAACAGTGCATCAGTATGAGGAAGAAATGAGAACGAAGAAATATGTATACGATAATATCACAAACATTTTATTTCCAATATGTCTGTTAAAATATCAGTTTTTTTTTTAAGTGGTGCAAAATCAGAGACAGCATCATTCTGCATGATGCACTGAAATCTAAGAGCGGTCCTTTAACAACTGTGAAAATATGTAAGAGGATACTTTAAAAAGAAAGTTAAGTTGAGGCTGTCATTCACTGGAACCGTTTCTAATTTGATCTTTTCTGGTTTTCAAGCAAATTCTTTAGACTTCTGTGAGAAATGTGATTTTTTGTGTGTGTGCTTTTTCTTGTTCCAGACCATTTTGAACTCCATGCATAAATACCAGCCGCGGCTGCACGTGGTGAGAGCTGATGATCTCCTCAAACTCCCCTACAGTGCCTTTAGGACCTTCATCTTTCCTGTGACCGAGTTCATCGCCGTCACTGCTTACCAGAACGACAAGGTTCCTCTCTTACACTCTTAATAATAATAATAATAATAATAATTCTTTTTTATGATCATGTAGTAACAATGGTATTATTAAAGTGTACCACAGTTGTACAAATAATGATCTCTAATTATTATTATTATTATATTATAGTATATTATTATATATTATGGGTCATGCTTATTTTTTCTGATTTAATTTTGCTTAAAAAGTGATGTGAATGCATAACAGCAATTAAAATCCACAAAATTTGAACCGGTGTCTTTTACTACTTTTATTATTTTTTTTAATTTAGTAATTTAGATTGAAATCTGAGTGTAACTTCATCATGGACGCATGTTCGTAAAGTTATGTGATGATGTATTTATTACAGATTCTATGTTTACTGTGCGATATAAACAAAGAGAGGCAACGAACTGATATTAAAACGCGTCACGTTTTGTGTTGAACAGATAACGCAGCTGAAAATCGACAATAATCCATTCGCAAAGGGATTCCGGGACACGGGGAACGGGAAGAGGGAGAAAAGGTCAGAGCTTGGCATGACTTTGTGTAGCTCAGGTCCAAACAACAACAAAACAAAAAAAAGGTAGCTGAATGAATGAATAAATAAATTCATTAATTAATTGATGTAGTAAAAAAAAAAATTTATTTTCCATTAGAAAACCTGTAATGCTGCAGTTTAAAGCCAGAGGCGTGACAAAGAATAAAGACATCGGATCCTCGGACGATTCGTCCTCTGATCGTCCCGGACATTTCCTCCAAGTTCCAACTGTCGCGACGTCCACACTGAAAGGTAACAAACCTGTCTTCTTCTTCTTCTTATTATTATTATTATTACTGTTGTTGTTGCTGTCATTGTTATGGTTAAATTACTGACCCAATTACGTGGTTTGTATGTTTATTACTCTGTACCTTATGAGATAATACCCTCAATAATGATAAACATAGAAAGGATCGAAATAAACAATAACAAACAAACATGTAAATGAATCAATAACCATGGGAAGGAAAGAAATAAACATGAAACGCATAAACAAATAAACAGATAGTTGAGAAAATGAGATGAGATAAATAAATATGTTTAGTGGTAATACGCACAAAAGTAAAATAAACACATAATGAAGGAAAGAAAGAAAGAAAAACAAACAAACAAATAAATGGGTGGGCAGATAAATACATAGTTAGACAGTAAATAAGCATGTACATAGATATAAATAAATAAGAAATAAATATGCAAGCGCAAAGAATAAATAAATAAACAAATAATCAAATATGTAGATAAACAAACAAACAAACAGAGAGAGATAGATAAGTAAATAAATAAATGCCGTAAACAACAATAACTGAATAAACAGTCAAACGGACAAACACATTTTTTGTGCAGATTGTTGCCAGAGTGACAGTGAGAGTGACACGGAAGTGGAGAATTCGATCCTTCAGACCAAACTCGACTCCAGAGAAACCTCCACCGTCGGCGAGACAGATAAAGGAGGCCTCAGCGTGGAGAAGCAGGCGTCAGACCTGAACGCCATCCCTCTGCACGCCGAACACTTCACACGGACTCTGGACGAGCGTTTCCTTCACCGCTGCTGCTTCGCAGGACAGCAGCTTCTCGCCGGAGCGAGAAGAACGTCACACTTTCTGCCACACCAAAACTGTGTAAACTTCTGGACGGCTGCTGCTCCAGCTGCTGGAGAAGGCATCAGGGCCTGCAGCTACGGCGCCATGGAGACTTCACACCAGGGCATTCTGGGAAATTTCCCGCTGTGCCTTCGGCAACCTGAAACGACCTCGCAAGTACGATTTCATGCTCCTAGATTCTAACAAGAACCATCATGATACACATTAGTTTAAGACTTTTTATATGCTTATGTTGCTATTTTGTACAGCGAAACTGTAACCTATCAATACTGAAGTACTGTGATGTCATTGCTCTGATTTCTTGTCATAAGATATTTGCAGTGTATGATACTCAGATTCCATGATCAAAAATCTTCTATCATAAGTATTGAACAGTAATTTTGTACTGAACTGAATCTGTGTGTTTTTGTATTTTTTTTACACTCAGGCTCTGATCATCTCTCACTGTTACCCGTATAACTGCATGCTGGCGTCTCCGTGGACTCAGCGGATGCCCGCTCCTGCTGTGAGCCTCCGGCCTCGCTGTGCGCCGTACCCCCTCCCGCACGCCCCGCACACGCACCTGCTGCAGCCCAGACGCCACGCTTCAGCCCGAGTACAGACCGAGAGCAAAGTCAGCAGGGGTCAGAGGTCACCGACGCCACCGGCATCCTAAAAGACAGGACTCTGAAAGCAAGTGAACTGAACAGCAATAACATATCACCTCTCTGAGCGAAGTGTGAATGAAAAAATAATGACATGTAGAATACGAGTGGAATACGAATCCCTCGAGAAAGGCTCTTCATCCTAAACTGCTCACCTGGAAGCGGGACAACAGGGTAAGACAAGCTGCTGCTTATAACAATATCACTTCTCAAAACAATATCATTTAAAAAAATCCTAAAAATTAGTTTTATTTGCAGTGGCTTGTCTTGCCCTGATCTCCTCCACACTCTGACTGTAACTCAGCTATAATAAATACAAACTGAATAAATGTGAACATGAAGATTAGGCTATTTATTCTTTACCGTTTTGCAGAAACAGTATGTGTGCATGATTAATATATTGTAAGAGAAAGTGAAAGATATATAAAAAGGATTTGTTCCCAAATAAAGTGTATGGCTTTGTTATTCTGTTACTATCACATTACAACAGGGCTGGAAATGATTCACTTTACATTAGCATCACATATATCTCACAAAATGAGGAGTTTGACAGGTAAGTGATGTAAAGACATGAACTAAGCCACAATAACGACAATATCTTTCCATGTTTTATTTATTTATTTATTATATTTTATCTACATATTTTATGAAATGCCAAAATATTGTGTTGTATCATCTGGCGCAATACTGGTCATTTATCAAAAACATTTTCATTATTGTTATAGCTTAGCCTTTCTTTTTAAAAAGAAGCTGCATTCTTGTTCAGAATGTATTTTAAAGAGATTATTGTGGAAGAGCAGATTAATATAAAAGCATTATGATTATTATGATTATTATGATGATGATGATGATGATGATTATGATTATTATTATTATTATTATAATTATTATTATTATACATCCCACATTAAGAATGATGAGCTGTTTAAAAAAATTCTAAATTTGGGTCTTTTTTTTCTTGGTTTTTTTTTTTTACCCTTCTGACCCTTTTGTTTATAATTAGTGCTTGGGGTCAGGTGATGGGAATTGTACAATATACAGGGCAGTGACAGTTCAGGACTGAAGTTATAGACCCCTGAGCTAATCCAGTTTTAATCCTGCTCTGTTATTTTCCCTCATTTAAAACGTCTTATTTAACTAATCGGAGCATTCATGAGGCCTCCGTGGCGTTACAATGAGAGCAAGCCTAAAAATAAACGAACCTGACCATGACGATGACCATAACCCTAACCTACATAGACTATAAACTTTAATAATGCGTGGGGAAAAAATAAATAAAATAAATAAATAAATAATGGAGTCGCTTTTGTTTACGTCATCAGTGTGCGACGCATTGAACAAAGACTGAAATGATGACTTGAAATGAATTAACATGCTAATTTAGCCGTCCAACTTGTCTTTATTCATTGTAAACGGAAATTCTGTATTTGTATAAATTGTATACAAATATTAAATATATTCGACACTATTATGACAAGTGTATTAAACGTTAGGAATATTGTAACATCATCTCGAATTATTTTTTCACCCATATTCCGACAGGCCCCGTATCCTGTTCTGTGATTGGCTAGTTTCTCCGACGGCGCTCGAATAAATGTTATGATATGTACTAGGATTTAGTTTTTTTTTTTTTTTAAATAAACAAAAAAATATGTATATATACATATATAATGGTGTGATGTGGAAATATAATATATGATGGAAATATGATATTGTGAACAATTAATATTTATTTTTAACGTCGCGCGAGCGCATTACGTTATCGTCACTCTTTTCGAGCGCGCGGTGGAATTATCAGTTTCTATGGAAACATGCGAAAACTTGATGCGGAAACATAATTAAAAATATAATCTAATCTGGTTACAGTTTGGTCGCGTCATCACTAGGAGCTCTCTGATTGGACCATTTTGCTGTCGGGACGAGCTCCGAGCCAATCCAAGCTCAGGAGGCGGGACTTGCCGAAATACCGGTAGTGGAGGTTTGTGTGGTTATCATGTGAGCTAGCTCGCTGTAATGAGTGATTTGTAGACAGAGCCCTCGCCATGTCTCACATTTCTGTGAATTATGTTTTGCTAGGCGGACAGTTTTTCTTGCTTGTATCGGTGCTGCTTTTGCAATGCCTGGAAGGGATTTACTCGGAAAACTCCACCACACCCGGAAGCAGAGAGACAACAGCTGCCAACACCATTACAACCACCACTACCACCACAACAACAACAACTACAACTACAACAACTACAACAGCATCTACTGCAGTCACAGCTCTGTCCACACAGCAACCTGAGGAAAATGTCACTTATAATAACATCACAACAACAGAGCCGTCAAATCACACGGAGATGTATGAGTACAGCCCTCCGTCCCCGGTGGTCCTCTGTCAGTACCTGTAAGTGATGAGTGTTAAAGAGCTCCTTAAATGAACACTTTTCTTTTCTTTCAGAGCCGTTTGTAGTATCATGAACACTAATATTATAGTATATCTAGACAAAAATACAAAGAATCGTTTTGAATATATTCTCATTTTAATTTTTATAGTTCATTATTTTCTGATCACTCATCCTGGACTAGTCTTGTTGTCATCCAATTAAAAGCTTTATATAAGGCCAAGCCCCGCCCCCAGGGGCGTGTCTCATTCCACACAAGCATGGTTCATCGCTGTGTTCATCCAAGTCCAAGCTAGCGAATTTCCACATTGGACGTTCCTCCGAAAACATGCCAGGGTGGAATTTCCGAAATGGAAAGTTATAGCGATTATATCTTTATACGCCGTCATCCATCAGAGTGAGTCGGTAATAGGGTTAATTTCGTCGTCTAGGATACTGTCGTGGGGGTGAAGGTGATGGTGATAAATCCTTCACAGGCTCTTGTTCAATTCTTTGCTGTTGTCCACATTTAGCTAGTTCACGAAGCTACCGTTGTGTAAATCAGCCATTAATCAACCAACCACCTTATAATCTAAAGAAGACTCTAGAATGTACCATGTAAAAGCCTCCATCTGTGGTCAAGTCATAATCTCCTGGCAGAAGTGAGCAGGTACTGAGGTGAAACATTCTGCGCTCATATTCTACTTCCTGTTGATTAGACGTGTTAATGGTATCGGCTCCGTCGTTGGGAATTAGTCAGATTCCCACAACACTGCAGTCACCATTAAGAACTCCAAACTATTTTCTTTAGCCTGTAGAGAACTCCTCATAGTTGAGATGTACCGAATACATTATATTTTGTTATATTTATGCGCCGTGTCATTATCTGATCTTTTTTTTTTTATTCAGTCCTGAGGAGTTTATATACTGCAGAGATCCCGTCGATCACGACGGAAACTTCAGCGCCCTGAACGCGACGGGACACGGCTGTCTAAAGGCAAGTACAAAAGAAAAAACGCTTTGAAGGGAGTCTGGAGAAGCGACGTGACGGCCATAACTGATTAAAAAAAGGAAAAAAGCAAACAAATTGAAAGCAGCACAGTCAGTATTGTTTACACCCATTATTTCTCCTGCTGCAAATATTTCTGCCCCCGAGCTGTGAATCGAACAAATCGGTTCTTGGACATTTCAGTTCAATAAATGGATTTGTTCAGAAGAATCGACTCATTAGTAGGCCATAATGGTGTTTCTCTAACGAGCTCGACTCATGCTCATCAATATTTCACAGATTGGAAATCAAGGCCAGGTTTACAAAGACGTGAATCACACGAAGGTGGAGTGCTTCGCGCTGGACGGCATCGAGTGCGCCGGGACTCGAACTTTCTTCCGTGGGAACGAACCCTGCATCAAGTACGTGACCGGATTCCTCAGTCTTTGATTGTGCAGATTGTCTGTCCCAATATCGAGCTGTTACAAGACCTGGGTGGTATAATATCGATACCGTGATGAATTTGAATCACAATACCCTTTCCTGAGAGGTCACTGGTATTGTGATAGACTATTTCAAAACTGCAGGCTCGGACTGGAAGCAGCTGGTTTGGTATAAAATTTTGATCACGGTCTTAAAAATGGCTTTATATTTGTATTATTATTACCAGTTTTTGAGATGCACGCTCTACATGTATTGTAGAAATGTCCACAGAAATATCGTGACATCACCCGTCCTTTGACGTATCCGAACATCACATTAATATAAGCACACACGGGTTTGTCTCCGTGACCATGTGCACTACCTGCCACTAGAGGGAAGTCTAGTATTAGGATTGAACCCATGGCTTTTGAAAGCCGATTAAAGCTCTTCTAAAGGTGTTCTCTATGTATTTCATGTCCTTGGGGCTTAATTGTGCGATCCACTTCTCTGTTTCCCTTCCGTGTACAGTTTACCGTTCTTCCACTCCATGCAGGATGCTTGAGGAAATTCGATGTTGGCAAGGTCACATGACCATCAGGACTCACTGTTACAGTTTCAGTGCTCTAATAACTCATTTTGTCTGTTTCTATGCATCACTATCAGACACCACGTCATATTTCCACCTAGGGTTAGTAGCCTCTAGTATTAGTGCTGATTCCAGGCTGTTTGTGTTTAAAATAGTAATCGCTACCAGAAAAGAAGCACGAACTGATCCTGGATCAGTGCCACGCTTGCTATTGTATATGTAATGTATGATGTGTCCGCAGATACACGGGCCACTACTTCATCACAACGCTGCTGTACTCCTTCTTCCTGGGCTGCTTCGGCGTGGACCGCTTCTGCCTGGGCCACACGGGCACCGCCGTCGGGAAGCTCCTCACTCTCGGAGGCTTGGGAATCTGGTGGTTCGTCGATCTCATCCTCCTCATAACCGGAATACTAACTCCCAGCGACGGCAGCAACTGGTGCACGTTCTACTGAGCGCACACGCTCTAACGTCGTATAGGCACGTCACCTTAATGCAGGGTGGTGTCGCTCTATATGTATTGGAATTGTTGGCACATACCTACGACAGGGTGTAAGATACGGCTCCGTTTTGTACAGTGTAAAGTATTTTTTGGTTCCTGTAAATAAAATCTTATTCAGTTGTTGTATACATGTTTGACTAAATGTACAAACGCACACGGTTACTCCATAGTGCATTGCATAAATATTCACCCTTTTGAAGATTAACACGTTTTGTAATATTATGACCTGATGTAAGTAAACGGGATTATACAGTATGTAATAAATCAAAAGGGAGCGCATACTTATTAAAAAGTGTTTCAGCTCTGTGTTTTGACCTTTAGAACAAATTCTTGCATGTTCAATCAACATTCTGGTCCATTTCAGTGCTCGGCGTTTGCGGTGAAATCGTTTCTGTCTTTTTTTTTTCCCCTTCCGAGTACAATCTGGCATTGTCAGACGTCATGTGATTTGTTAGATAAAATGCCAAGATTTGCATAGTAAAGCTTACAGCGATGAAAATGTCAGTCAGATTTGATCAACTTTTATGATATCGCGGGTCAAGTACCCAGAAAGGACTGGAGATGCAGCACACGAACACCGCTCATCCTTTACTTTCTGAGAAAATATCCAATGAAAAATTCATTTCCTGTTGAAACCCCTTTTATTTTGTTTTAATGTAACATAATGTAATTTAAATGTGGGATTTTTTTAAGCTTGGCACAACGTGTTCCTGCTTTCTAGCATGTCGAGAGCCCAGTGATTCAATAAATTATGACTCTTTTGTTTAATATGTGTGAAGTCAGGTCTCTGCTTCTGTATCTCATGTTCTTGTCAGCCTGAAAAACAGTTTCATTCATTCTACATGGAGGATCTAATTTATTACGGCAGATCAAAAAGGGGTTTAAGCAAATCCTGAAACTAACTGCCTGCAATAGTGACTTCAAATCTTTAAAAAAACACCACAGAAATATTCCCTTTTGTTATTAACTGAGAGATACAGTTCACCATATGCACAATAAGGATAAAACCTGTTTCATACCATTTGTTTATTATTTACATATTGGCTGATAATTTGCACCAGGACACAAAACAGAAAAGAAAAATTAAAACAATACCCCGTATATGGCTCACGCATGAGGAGTGTATTGTGTTAATTGTGTAATATTGGATA
The DNA here is from genome assembly GCA_030068235.1 of Notoglanidium macrostoma. NCBI lineage: Eukaryota > Metazoa > Chordata > Actinopteri > Siluriformes > Auchenoglanididae > Notoglanidium > Notoglanidium macrostoma. The sequence goes on along the minus strand of JAQQZR010000014.1, from coordinate 2,005,730 downwards.
TAATTAGTGCTTAAAGATAGCAGCTATTTGTTTTAATATTAAAACTGACCTTTGTTTCGCAGTGCATTATGGGTAAAATATACAGTCATGTTACCACCAAGAATGACAAAATACGGACTAACAGGAAGTCTTAGATTGTGGCTGACACGAATGATATTTGGGACACAGCTATAATACCTACGCTGCTTTCACTCCAGTTCTCCGGGAACAACTGTTAGCGTGACGGTTCCGTTCACGCGCCGCACCGTCACCGAGAGCGTGTCGGCTGACTGCACCTCATGACTCACGTCGTCCGTGCTCTGAACTGACTTGCCATTAATGCCGATGATCACATCATGGTTCTTCAGGCCAGCGCTACAAAAACATAAAGGAAACAAAATTTTGCTTAAAAAGCTAGTCGCCTCTGCCAGGAGGTTACGACCCCAAAACCTGCGTTTAAATCAATAAAATCATAAAAGAATCCTTCAGGTGAGATCGGTGATCCGCGACATGCTCGCTGACTTGTGATTTATTGCCCAAAACCAGTGTGAGTGCTGCTATAGCGCTCGTCCAAAAGGCATCAACAGGAGGACGGCATAGGATTACGCAAAACTCAAAACCTGTAATCAAATACTGTTCATATTCATTAATATAAATTTACCAGCATGCATGCCTGGGCCCCGTACATGCTGAGTTGCAAAACTATTACACTTGCTAATATACAGAAGAATATCCTAATTACATCAAGCTTAGTTTGAGGAATGGTTTTTTTTGCAGGTGTAATGTTGCCAGTATGATCCCGAGGGCTTGTTTGTGTTAATGCGAGCCTAATTTAGCCAAACTGATTGATGATATAAGCAGAAGGACGATCTTCATCATATAACCTGACACGGAGGACATGTTAGCACTCCCTGTAAAATTCATCTGAGGTTTGTAATAATATTGCATCCATCCATTATCTACAGGGAGTGCAGAATTATTAGGCAAATGAGTATTTTGGCCACATCATCCTCTTCATGCATG
>JAQQZR010000014.1:1966704-1979112 GCA_030068235.1 Notoglanidium macrostoma | reverse complement strand
CATATGAGGATCAATTAAGAAAGAGTGTTCAGTATGTACTATATGAAAGAGGCAAAAGTTGACATGAGGAACCAATCCAATAATCTATATTTATCTTTTTTAGCAAGATGTTCTGAAGGCTTATTAGTCATTAGGTAGTTTTCAATTCCTACCACAACATATTTAATTATAATATAACACATGTTTTTGAAGCATAATACTTAGTCTGTCATTTTGCAGTTTTTTCAGAATTTCAACAATCAAGAAAGTGTCCAATAATTTTCACAGGTCAATTTTTCACATTCAGTGCACTCTTTGTTGCTCACATGATTTAATTTCCACATGATTTGTTTCATTTTGTATGTTAGTTAAAAAATAAGTTAACATTACTATAGGGCAAGGTCTGTAGCTGCAACCTGAAATAAATTAATTAGCTAGTTTTCAATTCCTAACACAAGATATTTAATTATAAACCATATGTAAGTTTCCACATTTGCATATTATGTACTTATGGGCAGCCAATTTTTCAAAAAAGGTATGTCCAGAAATTGCTGATTTAGAAGTGTGGACATTAGGCTATATATACACACATCACATGTTTTTATCCACATTAAATTGATTTTCATGTTATAATTTTTACATTCAGGGTATATGATTTTAATTTTCCATGTGATTTCCTTTTTTTACATAGTAAATTTATTTCCACATGGGAATTTTTACATTAAGTGCATGTTCATGTACAATTGTTTTATATTATAAAAATTTTTTTCAAGTACATTTTTCAAATTTAGTACATGCTTCCACCCCCCCAATTTCCCATGTGAATGTTTTTCACATGACTTGTTTATTTTTGTATGTTACTTTATCACATCTGTTTTCACATACTCTGGTATACTGGTACACCCTGCTGGTGAAACTGTTGGCAGTTAATGTAATTTTTTGTTATAATAATTATTTAAAATTATAATTTTTATATTCAGGGCATATGTTTTTAATTTTCCACATGAATTCAATTTTCCACATGATTTCCTTTTTTTACATAGTAAATTTATTTCCACATGGGAATTTTGTGCATAAGTGCACTGTTTAATTCTTTCATATACAAATGTTTCATATTATTAAATTATTTTCAAGTACATTTTTCAAATTTAGTACATGCTTCATACTGGTACACTCTGCTGGTGAAACTGTTGGCAGTTAATGTATTTTTACATTTTATTAATTTATTTTCATTTCTATAGCTAAAAAGACTGTCCTTCCATGCAATATGGATCAGTACCAATTTAGTTTGATGGCATTTACATTTACAAGTGATCTGTTCCAGGGTAATATTTATTCTCTCTAGTTTTAGAGAGAATTCAGTTTCTCTCTAGTTCATTTGGTTGTAGCAGAAAGTTACCTCTAGGCCTTCAGTCACCTGATTGAGATGGAGTGCAAGGTCTGAACCAATCAAAGCTGACAATTCTAGAAGATTTTCTATACAACTGTATTCAGTTGCTGATGTGATAATATGCTTGATGTGGCAGCATACACTATAAATATCTGAACACCTGACCATCACAGCCATGTGTGGGCCTTCAAACTGTTGCCACAAATTTTGAAGCACTCAATGGTCTAGGATATCTTTGTATACTGTAGCTTTAGTCAAGTCAAGTCAAATAGATCTTCATTGTCACAGCCATGTACATTGTGTAGTTCAAAGTGAAGTGACATAAGATCTCTCCTGGACCCAAGCTGCCAGATACATGTATTACATACACAGTGCTGACAGGACATAAATTAATTGCAATAGGAATAGGATGTATGAGTGGTAAATGGGGTAAAAGAAACAGTGGGGTGAGGATCTAGCCCATTCATTTCAGGTGAATTCAGTTCAGTTCAGTTTTATTTGTCATATGTATGTTAACACAGGGTCAACATTACTATGAAATGTGGGACAAGAGAAGAAACAAGAAAGAAAGTCTCTCAGCATTGCAGTCCTAGACAGTTCATAGTCTATTTAAGTATAGAGTACTTAAATAAAATCTTAGAAGATAAGAAAAAGGAATAGGATTACGCATCATAAATAAGGTGTGTAAATGTATACGTGTGGAGTGGGTGTGAGTAATGCCAGTGCCAGTGGCAGTCTTGCACATTGGAGAAAGTGACGTGTGTAAGTACCAATAATTGCACTTTGGGGAAAGTGGCAAATTAAGTACTTGTACCGGTTAGTGGTTGCACAGTTGACATTGCAGACAGAGTAAACAGAGTTTTATTGTATTTTGGTAAGCAGTGGGATGTTTAGGTGCTGGAGGTAAGGAGTCTGATGGCCTAATAGTAAAAACTGTTCTTGAGTCTGGTCGTCTGTGCAGCCATGCTTCTCAACCACCTTCCAGACGGTAACAAAGTGAACATCTGGCATGCTGGGTGGCTGTTAATAATAATGCTTAATAATGCTGTATGACTTCATCAGGCAATGTTAGATGTAGATGTCCAGAATGATAGGGAGACTCTAGACAGTGATGTACTTTTCTGCCTCCTCTACCTGCTCTGTCTCTGATTTCCAGCTGTGATCAGAGCAGCTCCCATACCATACCGTAATACATCCAATCAGCATGTTCTCGATTGTGCACCTATAGAAGTTTTTGAGATAATGTTGGTATTCATTCCAAACTTCTCCAGCCTCCTCAGGAAGTAGAGCCTCTGGCAACCTTTCCTAACCAGTGTCTGTGTGTGTTGCTCAGAAGAGGTTCTCGGAGATGTTCACACTGAGGAACTTGAAGTTGCTGACCCTTTCAGCTTCATCATTACTGATGTAGATGGGAAGGTGTGCCCCCCTTGCTGTCTCCTGAAGTAGATTATCATCTCCTTAGTATTACTGATGTTGAGAAAAAGTTTGTTGTCCTGGCACTAGCTGGTTAATGCCTTCACTTCCTCTCTGTATGCTGTCTCATCATTGTCTTTAATGAGGCCCATGGTGGTTGTGTCATTAGCATACCTAATTATTATGTTGGAGTTGTATTTAGCAGTATAGTCTTGTGTGAGAAATGATTACAAGAGGGGACTGAGCCCACAGCCCTGTGGTGCACCCATGTTTAGGATCAGATAGGAGGAAGTGTGACTGCCAATTCTCACCACCTGGGGCCTGCCTGTCAAAGTTGAAAATCCATCTGCACATGTATGTCCCAAGTTGAAGATCACTGATACCTCATACTCCAATCAACAAAAATATTAACATGACAATAAGACATGGTGAGAAAGGGTGAGAAATGTTTGTCTTCTTCAGGCACTTTGGGAAATGCAGATTGGGGGGCAACCGTGACCTAAAGGCTAGAGAAGTGGGTTTAGGACTGAAGGGTCGCTGGTTCGATTCCCTGGACCGGCAGGAAAAATGTGTGGGTGGAGGCTGAAGGCACCTAACCCCAACTGCTCCTCGGGTACTGTATCATAGAGCTGCCCACTGCTCCAGGAATGTGTGCACTTCTCAATTGTGTGTGTTCACTGCATGGATGTGTTACCCCATTTGTGCACAGGGAGGAGTAATCATTTCAGGCCCTCCTAAAGTCAACAATCCTCTTGAGAGTTGTGCTTACTCATGGCAGGACTGGACACAAGATTCAGGCACGAGAAGTTGCTAGGAAAGTGCTCTTTTATTAAAGTGATGCAGGAAAGGGGAAAAGGGGAGGTTAAGTGCAGAGAAGTGCGCAGCGTGTATGATGCTCTTGTGATTAGACATGATGGCGTTCAGAGGCTGGAGTGGTTCCACACTGGGTCCATTCTACTTCCTCACTGAAGTCTGTGGGCAGACAGAGCACATGTTTGGTTTGAAGTTTGACTCACTCACTTCAAGCAGCTGCCAGCTCCCTTTTATACCCTTCCATTGTCTCCTGGAGGTTCGATTATTATTCTCTTCCAGCCACACTGAATGAGGCAGCCCAGTGCATCAAACTGTGCACAGAAGGAGCTGAATGCAGGGAGGGTAATGTCTATGTCACTGTTGACAGCACATGGTGGACTCTTGTAGCACATGATGGCCAGAATACTTTGTCACATCCACTGAACATCTCTGGAGTTTTGTGCTTTGCCAAACTGATTATAGTATGTATAATCTATAAAGTAGATTATAGTATAGTATGCTGCCTCATCTTCTGCTGCAAATGTGGCATCCTGGGTTTTCAGCAGTTTGTGGACTTCAGCTGTAAATCATGCTTTTTGGTTGGCACTTGTAGTGCTTTTTCTGACTATGAGATCATCAGTGCCCTTGATGCAGATAGTCACTGTAACTGTATATTCATTTATATCTGTGAGAAGACTTTTGGTAGCTGCTTCTCTGAAGATGCTCCAGTCTGTGTATTCAAAGAAATCTAGCAATGTGGAAGTAGTTCCCTTTGTCAGTCTGTTACCTGTTTGTGTCTGATTTAGAGTGGTTGAGGAGTGGTGTGTAAGTTGGTGTTAGCAGGACTGAAACATGGTCTGAGAGTCCAAGATGGGGGCAAGGTGCGGCTTTGCAGGAGGTTTTTGTTTTTGTTTGTGTATGTACTACCAGTGTGTAAAATTGACATGTTGAGATAACTTTGATCAAACAATTTTCTTGTTTGCATGGTTGCCAACAATGAAAAAGCTGCCAGGGTGAGCAGACTGTAGTTCACCGATGACCCCATATAGTTCCTATAGCACATCCTTAGCATTAGCTGCAAGGGGAATATACATAGTCACAATGACCATGACTGCTCATAGTAAGACTGACACCATGAATAACACTAGTGATGAACTCTTTATAAACTAACACAGAATTTGCACATTATTCTGTGTTAATGTAAACACACAAGCCCCTCTCCGATGGTCTTATGGATGTTGTAGCATCTTGGTCCATTCGGAAGGTGGTTAGCCTAGGTATCTAAATGGCTGTCTCAGGGATGATGATGTTGTTGTTCTGCTGTGTTTATGTAAGTTAAAATTGCAGCAGTCCCTCATCTCTCACTGTGTGGTTTGTTATAGAGAAATGCAATCCAGTTTATTGTCCAAGGAACAAGCATTTGACAAAAGAATTTATGGTGCAGCTGGACTTACTTGATTAGCCTTTAGCCTAGTATGGATGGATGCCAGCACTCTTGTAATTTTTCTGGTTTGCTTGCACTGCTTGTGGCATCTCCTTGCCTCGGTAGTCACAATAGGTGAGGCCGTGGTCTCTAGCATCACATGGCAAGCTAAGGCTGGGGAGCTACCGTGTCTGACTCTAAGATATTTGTTTAGAATTTTGTTCTGATGTCCAGCAGTGTCCAGTGATCATAGGTGGGTTGATGACCACTTTGGATGCACATTTGCCTTGATATCTATATTGATAAAGACATACAGGTAACAAGTAGTACCTTTTTGTTGGATCCGGAGTTACTGCAGAGTCCTACCATGGTACCATCTTGGAATACATTTTTACCACCTCAACTAGAACTAATGGCTCTCAAACCTCTTCCAGCATGACAATGCCCCTGTGCACAAAGTGAGCTCCATAATGGTTTGCCAAGACTGGAGTGTAAGAAATCGAGTGGCCTGCACAAAATGCAGACCTCTACTCCACTGAACAACTTTGGGATGAATTGCAATGCTGGCTGTGTGTCAGGTCATCTCATCCAACATCAGTGCCCTACCTCACTAATACTCCAAAAGAGTGGTGCTTATAACAGAAGAAAAGCAGGACTCAATTTATAATTGAGTGCTCAACAAGCATGTATGGTTGTGATTGGTCAGGTGTCCACATACTTTTGGCCATATAGTGTACAGTATTTTATGACTAAGACACACTTTAAATGAGACGAAGTAATGATCTTGAAACTGGGGTAGTTTTGTATATTTAATCCAAATCTCAGTATTAAATTAAGGGTGTGTCTACCATAATAAGTGGGTCCTATAATAGTCTGATAAACCCCTTCCATGTCTATAATAGACATAAACTCTGTTCTCAGATGGTCTGGGTTTTATCAAAGTGAATATTAATGTTTCCAACAATGGCTTTTAAACAGAGCAACCATGTTCAAGATAAAATCTGTGAATACCTGTAGAAATTCAGAAAATAGCACTGAGGGTTTTCATTTCAACAAAATGCTTGACATATATTAGGTGTCATCACAGACATCATTCTGTGATTCTGTCTGCAGATTTTTTTAAGCAGTAGAGGGTGCTGGTGTTCCATAGATTCTGTTTTCTGGAAAAGATGGCCACCATTAAGGGAGCAGAGCTTTTCCCCCCTGAGTAAGATATACAGCATTTACAAGTCTTCCTCACTCTTCATCATCCCTCTGGAATACAGTAACATCAGGTCGTTCATGAGCACACCAACTGGTGTTTGTGTATCCCTTAAATCCATTGAGTTTTAATTATGAAATTAATTTAAAATTTCATGAGGATAAAATTTCCAACTCTAATTCTTCTTATGACATCAGTGTATATTATTTATACAGTACTATTTTAGGTGCATTTCATGATGTTATATCCTGAAATCCCAGTTGTAATTTCAAGAAAACACATATCATTTAAATAATAGGTGATCACTCAGGGGGGGGGAAATGAACATGCAAAAGTAGCATGAAAAAATAAATGAATCGTGTGAAAAAAATCAGATGTGGACAAAACCCCACACTAAATATGGAAAAATAAAAGCACATGTCCAGCCTGTGAAAAATAACCATGTGAAATTAAATGAATCATGAAAGAATCACATTGAAAATAAAACATGTCTTAGATATGAGTAATTAACATGTGAAATGAAAAAGCTCATACCCTTCATGTGTAATGTAACATCACAGTGTATTAATCAAGTTTAATAGAATAGGTTAGTATCTTATTACATTGTTAGTGGTTTCTTTTGACCCTTTATTACTGTTATATTACATTGAGAGAGTGCTGTATTTTCTGGGAGGTTTTTTTGCCATGGTGAGTAGGGATTTTGAAAATGGCAGAAGGTAGAAAGAGCAGACACACAGAGAAAGAAGAAAACCAGAAACATGATGCTGAGAGGCTAACTCCTGTCGTATCTAGCTTAAGGCTAAAAGACACAGGGAGGAGATTTACAAAGGCAAGAAAACTGTGAATCATTCGAAAAACTGACAGCAAAATGGTCTGTGCTTGGTGAAAATTTTCTTTAAATAGTATAAACAGTCTACAAGATAATGGTGTGATAAGTCAACTCCACTCTTTCAACATACTGTTTAGGCCAAACGCTTAGTCAATTAGGGTATCTACTTTACTGGTATAATATGAAATTTTCATAATGATAGCTAGGAGACAGATTCATTTCAGCTTTTATTTACTAAATCAAAAGTGTCAAAAGTTTATTAGTATTTGCTTAAACATGAATTAAACATTTAGGGTCGCCTTCAACAAGCTTCTCACATTACTTTGTGGGAATTTTAGCCCGTTCCTCCTGAACTGGTATAACTCTGTCAGATTAAGTCGGACACACTTTTACAGTTTTCTATGGGATTCAGGTCAGGACTTTATGATGGCCAGTCCTATTCTTTTACTTTTCTGTCTTTAAGCCATTTTGTTAACACTTTAGAGGTTTGCTTCGGATCACTGTCCTGTTAGTTGTTACCAAGTTTTAACTTTCTGCCCGATGTCTTTAGATATTGCTTAAGTTTTTCTAGATAATCCTCTTTTCTCATGAGACCACATTTTGTGAGGTGCACCAATCCCTTTTCCAGCAAGACTCCTGCACCACCACCATTGAAATGGTGTTCTTTGGATTAAAAGTCTCCTCTTATTTTTTTTCTCCATATACAGCACTGATTAGTAGAGCCAATCAGTTAAATATATGTTTCGTCTTACCATAGAAAACTCCTCCAATATTCAATCTGGCATTTTTATGGTGGTTCTTCCTTGCATGATAACGTTTCAGGCAATGGTAGGATGTAGGACATAATGGTAGGATGTAGGACTCTGCTAATGGTGGATGTAGATGTACAATGATGGAAGGGCTCCTTCTCCTTCACCAGATCCTTTGTTGTTGTCTTGGGGATAAGACCAAAGTTCATTCATCCCTGGGAGTTAATTTGTGCCTCTTGATGCAGTGATGATGCAGTGTCTTTGTAGTCCCAAGATCTTTATATTTACATACAGTTGTTTATACAGATGAATATGGTGCCTTCAGATGTTTTGGAAATTGCTTCTAGGGAGGGACTGGATCAGGGGGTCCAATTTATTTTCGGAGTACCTGGGTTAGCTTGGATATTCCTATGGTATCAAGGGAAAAAGGCACTGGCTCTAAAGGTTATCTAAACAGTTAACTTGGTGTGTGTTAACTTTTGACTCCCTGGAATTCTGACATTGTGAATTAAATCTGTTTTAATCTAACTGTACTGTAATTAATCTATTGCTTTCAAATGACCCCTGATGTGAGCAAAGTAGAGGCCCAAATTTACATATTATTTCAAATCCCAGGTTTGCATGTGACATATTTCAAGCAGTTATTCTTTGTAAATCACCCGCAACACGTCCACTATTTACAATTTATCCCACTGAACACGCAAATTAGCACTCATTATTTTGGATTTTTGTAAATCAGGGCCTCAGTGTTTAGGTAGATGGTAATTACTGGGCCTAGGCATGATTGTTTACAATGCAACTTTTCTACCTAAGAGTGCGAATGGCAGCTTTGTCTAATTGCAGCAGATTCCTTCTGGCACCTGATTAATATGGATGAGGACGCGAGCAGGACGATTTACGAAATTAAAGCAGTTTACAAGTGTGTAGAGCGAGCAACATCTGCACGACGAATACAGAAAATCTGTCACGGCAGCATGTTTGTTGATTTCGGTTTCTGGATTGAGGAGGAGGTGGAAGTGTGTGTTTGTGTGTGTGTGTGTGTGTGTGTGTGTAATGGACTTAGGAGCTGCAGTCTGTGTATCTGACCTTCATAAAATTGTATGTTTACTGCCGTGTGTGTGTGTGTGTGTGTGTGTGTGTGTGTGTGTGTGTCTTCTTTCTTCTTTCACCCACACAAAATCAACAGGCCTCAAGGACCTCAATTCAAACCCATCTGCTCAACACTGGTGTGTGCATCTGTGTGTTTGAGTGAGAATGTGAAGCTGGTGTGTGTGACAATATACTGACAGAACACTGTACCATGGTAAGAAAACTAAAATAATGTCAATGCTATGCTAGCATAAGCTAGGATGTGTAAAGCAGAGAAAAATGCATTTAATAATACATTAATGTGAGGTGAAGAGCGCTCCTCTGCAGCGTTATGTAGCATTTAGTTGAAGTTGTGGCTGATAGCAGATAGCTTGTTGCCCCAAAAACAACATTGGTAAGGTTGTACTGTTATATTATAATGTGACATGCTCATAGAAATCATATAATATGCATTCCTAGTTTAAAGTTTGAGCCTTGGGCTCCCAATGAATTTTACAGTCCTTGCGTGTTTTTGCATCTTTTAAAACAGTGAATCTCAAAGTGAGGGCCGTGAAGCATAGCCAGAAGGGCTGGATTTTTTTTTATTATTTTGTTACAGTGGTGTTCTTCATATAGCCAGGAGGTCTGCAACTCACCATTACCAAAGTTATTATATTTATGATTGTCTTTTTATAGTTATTAGTCTGTTTGACAGGTCACTTGAAGTGAATGGGTTTAATCCTAATCTCAATAACTCAAAAAAAGAAGACAAATCTTGAAGGTATTGTGTTTTGCTGGTGGAGATCTCAGGAATAAAAAGCTCGCTGTCTCCAAGAAATGGCCAGAATATTACTGTACATATCTCATTAATGAACCTAATATTTAAACGAAAAAAAAAAAACCTTTTGTTATGCTCACAGAAATACATCTGCACTGATTAGGCTAGTGGAATTTATTTCACAGGAAAATGAGTTTCTGGCTACAAAAAGTTTAAAGCACCAATTAGTGACCATGAAAACTACAGACATTCAGTATGAATCGGAAATCAGAAGAAAATTTTGAGTCAGAAAGCAACTGCCAATCATGGTGAACCAAACTGTCATTTTTTTAATTTTTTTGTTTTTCTGTTGTTCTGTTTCCTGTTCTGTTTTTTAATATACTGATCTTGGGCTCAAGGGCGTCTCGAACATGTCGCCTATCTGTGTTTCTTTTTGGTTAAAATGTGGTCAAGTGAGGCAGCAACACTGGGAGGATGAATGGATTAAGGTAACAGATTTCCAGTAGAAATTGTTTCTATCCTTCTTAGGCTGTATAACAGACAAAAAAGGGTACTCTCAGTGTGTTCCAAACCATAATTCCACATTGAAGTAAAGACTGGATAAGAATATTTAACCTTTTGTTTGTAACCTCCATGTCAGTTTCCTGCTGAGAGTCACAGTGGGTGTGAAGGATTAAAAAATCACATCATGCACCTGCATGCTGAGTGAATATTACTGCCGTATTTTAACTTTACAAAAACACTTACAGTAAGACATGCTGAGCTGCCTTTTGGTTGGCTGTGCCAAAAATGTGTTGTGATGTGAGGCGATGATGCTGTTGGAACCCTGAGGTTAATGGTTTTTCAATACCAGCATGCCCAGAAGCATTTTATTCTGCTTATATCATTGCAATTGATTACAATTTTCTGTCATTAAATAAAGATGTACTGTCCCTGCGTACGTTGTAAATCTTGCATTTGTATATATCTGAGTTGTGAAAAGGTGGAATCAATACCTTCTGACCAAGCAGGATTGAGCATTCATGTACTATGGTAAAAGTGTGAGAAGCTGGACTTTGGGTAAAATCTAGACCTCCTGGAAATGTTCTCTGATAGATGAATGGTGTCAAATCAAACACCGTCATGGAGATGTCTCCCGCCAGCTACATAGTATTCTTGTTAAATCTACAATCGAATGTTCTTCCTGAATGCAATCCTCAGAGTAGCAGATAGACATTTGATCTGCAATACTTTTTATTCCTGTTTGGGGGCTAACAATGTATGAGCTGCTCCTCATTTGTGCACTGTCCTTTTTGGCTGCTCTAACAAGGCTATTTCCTTTACAGGATCAATAACACATCTATGCAGTTATCCATATCTTGATTCATGTCCTTTTTTAAAAGAAACGATCAATATAGGTTTAATACGTTACATGTCCACGCCTTGTATTTAAGTTCTCCTGGCACTCTCCTTTAAGACATACTCTAACCTAGCATTAGAGGCTGTCCTTGTGTGTTCAGTCAGGCATGGCCTGGATAATTGGCCTGTTTGACACACAGTGATGACACCAATGGCAGCTAATAGTGTTTCAGACCAGGTCTTATTAGATACACAGTGGTGTGTGTTTAGATAGTGCTAACCCTCAGTTTGGTTAGCCCTAAAGCTAATATGGTGCAATTGTACAGTGTGTTTGGGCATCGGTTAAAACTTTGGGCTAAAGCCTCCGCTGGGCCCTTGAGTAATGCCCTTAACTTTTAACTGCTCAGCTCAATTGCAAGCAATTTGGTGGAAATGTTTGCACCAATTTCCTCTATTAGTTTTCAACTTATTTTTGCCCCATAAAGCACCAAATATGTTGCAAAAAAAAAAAGTCTTTATATGCATTCTGAAGACATTCATTAATAATTCTATAATGGCATATTTACTAATTCTAATAGCAAACAAATGCATTGATGTGGTCAAATGATCTGACTCGCCAGTGTTAGAGTTTTGTAACTGTCGAAGGTATTAATTATTTTCCTCTAACAAGTGTTTTATTACTTCCTTATATATTTAAGCTTTAGGAATACCAGTGGAGAACAGAAAAATCGCACATCTACATAACAATCCTCCTGTACTGTAAAGACTCAAATATAGGATACTCATGAAGGCAGTTGGAAACGTCATTACTATTAAGCCTTGTACACATCCATATGCATGAAATTTAGCCTCTTCGCAATAGTGCCAACACTCACGGTTTAAAAACTCAGATAAAGCAGTGTTCAGACCAAATGGCAATTAGAATTCACCGAAGGGGAAAGGACGTGGGACATGACGTGACAATTTTCACTTCATGCCAACTTTATCTAGGTGACCTGTGAATTCACAAGCCTCTGCCAAAAGAAAACAGACGAGTGGGGCTGTAATCTTTTTGGAGGAGCCACGGATTATTATGCAGCAGTCATGTTGGACTAGAGATGTGCATTAGGACTGTAGGGCCCAACAAAACAGTTACAGGAATGGGCAATTTTTAATTTCGTGTGGGCAACACAAACAAAGGCTCTGGTCATTAACATGGGAGCATATTGGGTGCTTGTGCAGAACTGAAAGATGCATATACAATGTTCATTCATTTATATTCAGTAACTGCTTCATGGTTGAACATACTAATTTGTTCATATTTTAGGAAATAGAATGGGTATAAACAGGAACAATAGTAGGTGGGACTAGTCAGAATTTCATTCAGGAGCAGATGTGAGTGGGGATAAAAAAATAAACAGTCTCACACACGCTTTAACCATTTTACCTTACTGTACTCTTATTGCTAC
>JAQQZR010000014.1:1951154-1964703 GCA_030068235.1 Notoglanidium macrostoma | reverse complement strand
TGTGTGTGTGTGTGTGTGTGTGTGTGTGTGTGTGTGTGTGTGTGTGTGTGTGTGTGTGTGTGTGTGTATGTGTGTATTGAGTGAATTGAACTTGCTGTTGTACCTAGTAAGACAGTAGGGTGCAAAAATCTGAATCACCACTAGCTTTTTCTTTTTAAGCATATTTTCCTCAGTGGGTGCTTAGTATTCTCGATTCTGATTGGTCAGAAAGTGTTAATTAATTTATAAGTCAGCATCTCTGACTTGTATGGTGAAAGTTTTAAAAAACATCACCTAATATTCTGTTTATTTAACATTTTTGGAAGGAGTCCAAGCAGTGTTGGCACTTTATAACAGTCAAAGATATTCTTATAAGTCTTCAGGTCAGAGGACTTGGTACGTTCTCTGTAGCATGACGAGCTGCATTTTTTTATGTTTTATTAAATTCAAGAGAGATAACAGGACAAAGCCTGTTTACAGACGTTCCACAACATTAAAAAATAAGTATAAATGGATAAAAATTATGACATTGTGGTTTTTCCCTCAAATTTTGGAAAATTAGTGTTAAAAAATTTCAAGTCCACAGATATCTGGTCATGTGCTTCATAATCTTCATAATCTAAAATTCATAATTTGAGCACATATGTAAGCCAAACATTCGAACACTGTAACTGGAGCTAGATATATTCACTGGATAGTCACTAAATCTAGCTCACAGCATCCCATCTGACGAGTAAACATGATCCACTTGTGTGTTTGTTGACAGACTCTGGTAAAGGTCTGTGATTGTTCGGTTGCAGGGTCAATAAAATGGCCCCTTGCTGCTGGTAGGAGTAGGCAATTCTTGCCCATGTTTAGTGTTAGAAAGTATCACACTGTCTAGTGAAAAAGCTTAAGGTCTGATTTAGAAAGCTAGGTCACTACTGAACCCAGGTATTAAAGCTAATCCAAAGACAAACCCATTAAAAAATGATGCTCCTGTTTATTTCATGAATTCAACTTGCCATATACTGTACATATATATATTTGTAACAGTTTTTCAAATTGTCCAGATATTGGTGCAGTTATAGTTGTACTTACTGAATACTACAGGAACATTAATTTGCAATAGACTTCACAATGAAAATGATCAAAAGAAAAATCAAACATTTTCCATAGATATTCATTAATTACAGTTATCGTTCACACAAATGTTTCCAGTGTTAACTCACAAGCTTTATTATTGTGCGTTCATGCCTTTAATGCCAAAATCCCCCTCATGCTTATCTCCAAAAAGGCTATTTCATTCCTTTTGTCCCGTGAAGTGGCCACTTATATAATACTTGCTACAACATGACTTTCATAAAAAAATAAAAAAAAAAACGTGCAGCTCCTTTATTTTTGTGGTGCATTGTGACTCAAGAAACCTGTCAATGGTATAAAATTTGGGTGCAGCTGTGCTTTTCCATCAACCAGGAATCCCAGATTGTGATGTTTTCATTTCTTACAATCAAAAGAAGTCCTGGATATTTGGTGTCCAGCTGCTCCATTTGAGTGTGCTGGGGGAATAATATTCTTATGCACACACTCCAGCCTGCAAGCTTTAATCTTCTTAGGTGAATCTTGGACGTATTACTTGATAAAGAGTATCACGTCTTTCCACAGACACTCAGGCTTCTTAACACACTTCCTGAACTAAAATTTAGAAACAGCTCCTTTAGCTGGACTTTGGTTCATGTTCAGCCAGTTATCTGAGAAAATGGTTAGTGCCAATGGCTATCCTGTGAAGAAATCCAACTTGGCCTAATAAGAATGAAACAGCTTAGAGAAGACATACCATGCATGTGTTTAGAAGAGGATAAAGTAACAGGAAAATGTGCCTTCGTACACTTTATGAGCCAGTTCACCTGACAGTATCGAAGCAATCATACACTACGCTCCGAGATCATGGACTGGATTTATGATATTCACAGTTTTCTCAATTTTGGATTTCATCTCAAACTGCATACTACTATATTAAAGATTGTACAGCAAATATAAATCCCACACAAGAGGTAGATGCCACCTCTTCTGCCACCTAGATGCAGTGGGAAAAAATAACAAACACAAGAAAAAAGCTAACTGAAACACAGGTATTATTAGGCAGACAGATTAGTATCCAAACTATAAACAGATGTGCACAATTAACCAAAGAGTGAGCCGGCATTCCACAACGACCATGTCATGAGGGATCCTTGGAAATCCCTAGATCAGTTACGCTTCCATGCTGCACTTGCAAGGCACTCTGGGAAACCAAATGTCTGCCGAATCCGGAAGTGACGTGCCGCTCCATAGAGGGTTCGTGACAGATCCTCCCCTGAAGACACTACTCCTGGAGTGCCCTTCAAGGCACATTACTGGTAGACTGGGGTCCCTGGACATGATACCCCATTAGATTCTGGCTTGAGCATGGAGTGAGGAGAAGGCATGAAAATGGATGTGGGCTTGGGCTCAAGCATGGGCACGGACATGGACTTGGGCTTGTGTGGGCAAGTGCAGAATGCAGGGGACTGCCCTGTTGGTCCCTGGCATGGACATGGGCATGGTTATGCTGCTGGAGATTGTCTCCTTGGTCTCTTGCATGAGCATACACATGGGCATGACACTGAAGACCATCACATAGGTTTCTGGCACAGGATTAAGCATGGGTTCTGGAACAGGAGTGGGCATGGATTCAAACATAGTATTCATTTTTAATTTTTTTAAATTGTATTAAATTATTATTTTTTTTCAACAAAAATATACTCTAAAATAGTCTGCTGGTTTGGCGAGTTGGGTTCTGGTAGTTTACACTGGATTAAGCAGAATATGAATATGTTTATACTAATTTATGTATGGAATGAAAATTTTCTGAAAGAAGAAACCAGGAAAGGAATTTTTATGTGAACCAGGAAGTGCAAAACAAAAGAGAAAGGATGAAAATTCTTTATCCTAAAACGCAGCAAGAAGTCATGTCTTATTGCAACACGTAAACATGCCTGAAGCAAACATGGCCAGCTCTGGTGCAAATTATACCAGTATTGGTGGGTAATTTTTCATTTTGCTGCAGGCGATTGGTTTTTAATCCTCGAGGGAGCCTTATATAAACTCTGGCACCAGGTTTATAAATTTCAGTGTACATGTGTTCAGCTTTCAAAGTGACACATGGATGCAGTGATTTAGTGATGAGGGCTGTTTTTTGTTTTTTTTGCAGGGGAACATCCTTTATAGATGACAGATGGAGCAAAGCATTCCATTGCTGTACTTGAAGCAGTCATGTTTTTTCCCTTAATATGATTATGATAAACTTTGTCTACATGTCACCATGGAGTTTGCTGTATTATATCAAGTGGTTTCACATTTTGCAATTATTTTTGACAGAGTGGCAAAGTCCTTCTGTTAACTTAATGTTTGCACAAAGCTGATTTAACTCAAATCTTTAGAGCTTGACGACTTGGCCTTTTCTAGGTATTCCAGCTGGTGCACTCCTTCAAACTGGATTATACTGGTTTCCTTTGGCGTAATTTCCAATTCCAATTTTCGTGATTTAGTCCTTTTAAACATATAGGTCTCTTTCTTGCACTTGTAATGAGAGGTTTCTCCCTGCTTAGCAACGTAGTTGTTTTCAATATCTATCATTTATATACTGTATATTTTTTATAGTTCTTTAATAAAATTTCTTTAAGCAAATCAGTTAACTAACTTAAGGGCATTTATTATTTGTTTTATGGTGAAGCTTGTATATGTCGAGTAGAATCTGAAACATTAGATAAAATGTTTGATGACATCAAAAATGTAAGTTTTTCTTTAAGGACTGCAGGTTTTTATAAAAATAAATAAATAAATTAATTAATTAATTAAAAAACTGCCTAATGGTCATTTGAAACTAGCTCAAAAATCTGCCCAGTAGTAAGATGGGAAAGCTGTGCATTGTCTTATTAGCTAATATTAAATAAGGTATTAATTAAGAGAAAGAAAAGACAGGCTGAGTGAATGACTGTTTATAGTTGTTATAATGTAAATGGTACCACTTCTTGTAATTAAAAAAAAATCATTGGCAAATCAAGGAATAAAACACTTTAGAATGTGATTTTGTAGAAAAATAATAAACCTCAGGCTGGTAATAGTAACTCAACTTCAAATCAAGCCACATAATTATGATTATTTACTTATAATAGCATACCTTGTTGTGTTTATCATTCTCCTGTTCCTTTTTCCTGGTGAGGGTTGCAGTGCTAACAGGCTGACAAGATCAGTCCAGACTTGACTATCCCCAGCCACTGATTCCAGCTCCTCCCGGTACATCCCCAGATGTTCCAAAGCCAACTGTCAGATACAATCTCTCTAGCGGGCTCTCCATCTGCTCCAGGTTCTTCATCCAGTGGCATGTGCCTTATACAGCTATAGCAGGAGCCAACCAGGAGTTATCCTTCTATAGCTATAGCTAGTAGTATAGAGTTAATGTGCCCAAACCACCACAACTAACTCCTGACAATTCAGAGAACCAATGGCTCTACTCCAAGGTTCTCCCAAACTGTCAAATTCCTCACCCTATCTCAGAGAGTACGTCCAGCAACCCTCTTCCGTGTCCTAGGTGGGACTCGCATTGTTCTTCCTGAATTGTAGATCCAACAATCTCCTCTCCAGAATGGCATAGACTTGTCCTTGGAGAATGAGGAGTGTAGTTCCCATACAACTGGAAGACACCATCTGGTCACCATTACTGCCAGTCCAAGAGCTTGGCCCCAGTTTTGCCCCAATGTATTACATTAAGACAGGGCACATCTACTAGCTTAAGGAGTTCCTTCTTCCATTGCTTAACAATATTCACATTAGAGGTCAACATGCACTTGTTCTTGCACATGGTCTCATCTTTTATTCCTTTCTTGTTGACATCCAACCCAAACTCAATGATATTTTTTACATAAACAAGACAGGAAAACAAGACTTCTTCAGCTGTACTTTGAACTAACTAAGAGAGATCTGACATTCATGTTCCAAGCAGCCTGTTTATACATAGCTAATTTAAAATTGCTGCACAGAGCATGTGCTCGCTTCTTGTATTATGGCCTTTGGCAAAATGCACCTCAAGAGAACTTCATGTTTGCAGCTGGGAACAATTTGCGACCTGCCGAACCTCATTATAGATGCTCAAAAGAAGCGTCTGAATCTCCAATTCAGCTCTTTAATCTTGCCGATCACTCTCAATCCTATCTGTTTGCTCTGTGTTGACAGATATTCCCCAGTCACGCCGTATCGATTGCTGTTTTAACATCTAAAGGAGTGACTCCTCTCCTCCTGATCCACCATGCTCGATATTTTGTTTCGGGATTACGATTCACATTTAATTAACCTGCTCGCCCCAGACGGAAATCAATGCAGTGACTCAGGAGCGCATCGGCTACTCCGGTGGTTATTTTGAGGATGTTTATGTGGTATTGAGTTTTGAGATCTATAGGGGAATCATATGTCTATTTGCACAAAAAAACAAAGGTGACAGCTGTCATGTTCATAGTGTAAATGAGCGGCTGGCAATGTAGTTAATGTAGTACGGCATTCTTATTACCATAGGACCGAAGAAACTCTGATTAAGGAGCAAATTATTTCTGTTTTCTAACAAGTTTTTGTTTAAGTGGAGCATCTTCAATTTTTTATAACGCATAAAATTGCAGTAACTCATTGCCAATTATATCATTTTGAAGCCGATCAGTCGGCATTCACATTAATGAATCTCCTTATGCATAAATTTACTAAAACCTACTCTTGTATAATAGGGATGTTTTTCAGAACTAAATGAATTATGGAATATCCCAATGCACAGTAAATACTCTTGTGATGGAAAATACATTTGTTCAGATGCAGGAGGTGTAGCAATAAGAGGAGGTGGAATAATTGAAAGAAGAAAAGAGGAAGTAGTAGAAAGATAGTAAAAAGGCTGGAGGCTAGTAGTTCATGATTAGAATTTACATTTCTGTTTTAGAAAACACATTATTTTGTGCTGTGGTTTTGGAATTTAAAAAGTAATCCATGGTTTCCTTGATTTCGTAGAGATCTGGGCTTGTTATATCCATTTACCTACAATTAAGGCAGGATACAACTGAGCAACTGAGGCTTAAGGGTCATGCTCAAGGGCCTTCCTATCAATAGCCCAAAGCCCTAACCACTGATCCACCACTTCCTATATCCCATAGGATAGTAGGTCTAAATTGATCAGGTGATTTAGAAGTTGTTAATTGTCGGTTTAGTTTGTCTGGAACTGTGTAGCAGCCCACAAGCCTACTGGGCAAAATGATCAGAATCCCTTTCGATTGTAAACATAAAGAGAGAAAAGAGAAAGAACCTAGACATTTTTTTGGTGCTTTTGGTTCCTTGTCTCCATCCACGACAATGAATTCTGGCTTTTATAGTTTGCCTAATTCTGGCACACTCACTTTTGGTTAATACAAAAGGTTTGTTATTATTTACTTTGATCTTAGTCACTTCCTGGTTTAGTCATTGCTCCGCTCTGTCACGTGTAGCTCTGAAGTTACTCCACCTTGTCATTTCTAGTCCCAGGTGTTCCTTGGGTACCTGTGTATGTATATATAGCAATTCACTGCCTTAGCCCATTGCGGGACTTATTCATATAGATTGTCTGGTGTTGGTTTGATGTTCTATATGTGGTTCTCTTGTCAATGTTTGTACATGTATTTTGGATGTTTCTGGATTTATATATAGTTTAGTTTTTGTGTAGATGCTTGAATCAACAATGGTTTTGTCTTAGCTCAATAAGCCTGGCTTAGACCCTCATGTCCTCATCATTTTTTGTCTCCTGAACCCATGACAGTGTTACACTGGCTGGTATGTGGTAAACTACAATAACTAGCTTAACAAAGGCAAATACTTTTAATGCACCAGGTTAGGTAACAGCTGATTCTGTCTTGTAGTGAATCAAATAACTGAGTAATCTAACTGGTTTTGCTGTTATTTAGTCATTGTGCCTGTGTCTTCATATAAAGGTGTGATTTTTAGAGCTTTAAATCAAAGTAGCGGGTATAGGTGCCATTCTTTGTGCATGTGTCTTGTTGCTTAAGACACACAGCAAATAAATGCAGCAAACCTGCCATTTAAGGAACTGCATACTGCACAAGAATAAAAAAATAGAGATCTTTTTTATATGAGATTTTCATGCAGTAGTGCTGTGGAACCATCTGGTCAGTTTTTTGTGTATATTTAGTGTAGCTGTGTGATTATAGTTTAGTACATTATTTAATGAAAAAAGATGAAAGGTCTGTAGCTTTAAGATTTGATTTCTTTTTTTTTTCTTTTTTTTTGTGTTGGTACAGTGGATAGAGTTGAAACCTGACAGCTCCAAGATCTCCAGTTTGATCCTGAAGTAGGGTCACTGTCTGTGTGGAGTTTCACATGTTCATCTCATATTGATTGAAGAAACTGGAAGAAGGCCAGCGGGATTGACTATTTTCCTATTCTGTGAATATATTCCTATTCTTATTACAGCTAAAACTTGTAAAGGTCTAGTTACATAAAATTCCTTCTTTACAAAGGATTGGCAACTCACATGACTGGACAATGTTAATGCTTAAACACTAATGATTGCTTTAAATAAAACAATTTGAAGTAATTATGTCTTATTTGGCACTATTGACAAGTGCCACTGACTCAGTTTTGACCTTTATATGGGGATAATAAATACATATTTCACTGGGACTGACATTTTCAAAACAAAAGAAAATGAAAAACGAGTTTTCTGTAAAAACTCTCCTCTTTCTGAGGTAATGCCTTGAGCGCTGTAGTCTCTGGTCCAATAAATAATTGACATGATTGCATGTGATTGGATGAACTGCGTAAGAGAATGTGTTTGCAGGTTGTTTGTGAGGCTTGTAAGTGGAGGGTGGAGTCAGGCAAAATGAGAATAAAATAGCACCGCTCCTCCTCTCGCCTGCTTCCGCATCCTCAATTCCCTTCTACCCCGCAGCGTATCACACTTCTACAGGAGCTTCGCTAGTTCATGTTCAAATAAACTGGAGTTGCTGAACCATGGTCAGTCTTTCATCAGCCACACTACAGAATGTTTTCAATTTCTTCTGAAATACTTTGCTGGGTCCTCATCTGGGCCACGGTGTTCCTGTTGATGACCCTTGCCCTAAAGATTTGTACTTCCCAGAAACAAAATCAAAAAAGGCTATTGCTTGCTTCAAGGCTGCATTTTCACCTGTAGAGCTGCTGCTGTAATCATAAACGCTGTCCTGTGCTCATCCCAGGTCTCTTATTCCCAATCTGCCCATGCTGAACATCCTTTCAACACACTCTGTACTGTTTGTCTTTACTCTTCTACATCTGTACGCTGTAAAACTGTGATTTATAATCCCACTATAGGGCAATGATGAGGTGAAATGGCATATCTAGTGTGTATTCTACAGTGTATATAGAAAAAATAACTGTGGAAAGAAGCAATTATTGATTTAGCCTTTGTTGATTGGAAAAGTGCATGATTTGTGCTGCTTTATTATTATATTTATTCAGTGCCTTTAGCTCCATGCAATACTAATGGGCGAGTTTTAAAAGCAAATACTATCCATATGTTAAGGATTTTTATGATGGTTTGTGTACTGGCTGGCAATCATTAAGGTTTTTATAGTCATTTCCACTGACTAATTACAGGGTTAGAAAAACAGAAGGGTAGAAAGCCGTGTGACTCCGTGTTACAGTGTGAAAGATGACCCACTTCCCCAAAATACATAATTAGGTCTTGGAGACTGATTACCGCTAGTGAGTTTTTCAGGGACAGTAAGCCAAAAATACACCGAGATTTATTTATTTATTTATTGTAAGTGCCCAACATGAGTTTGTTTATTCTTGGCCTTAAGTTAGACAAAATCGCCTTTTCTTCTTCTTCTTTCTTCTGTTTTTTTTTTTTTTTTCTTTTCTTCTCTTCTTCACCCATCTTTTTATGATTCCTAGGGACTCAAACTTCCATTTTACTTTAGCAGGACTGAACTCTGATAAATTGCTCTGGAAGAAGAATTCCGACATAGAAAAAAAATATATATAAAAAATGGCCGACCCTCTGCACAGTGCCACTGATAGACGATTTATCTTCCCTCGTTCGGCCGGCAGATGCTTTTGGAAATGAGAAACGTGGGAGAAAGCGCAGGATGGGAGGCGGCAGGGGGTGCGAAGAGAACCACGCTCCGTAAACCGTCACTTTGTCACTTTCATCGCTCTGTGTGTTTACTCGGGTGCGTTCTGCAGCAGATGCACAAACAATGAGATGATAACGGCGGCAGCGACCCCTTAATGAAGACGAATGTCCTGAAATGATTTTTGAGATCAATAAAGCTTCTGTCTGGAAAGATCATTTCACTCTCTTAATCAGACATCCTTAGGGTAGGATTCTATGAGAAACAAACTTTGATTTTTGAATCAGCTGCCTGGTGTGTACAGTATTCTCTCCTGAAAATGGTACAGTGGTAATTTGTTTCATATAAAAACTTTTTTTTTTTTTTTGCCCAAAAACTGTAATTATTTGAATTATTCAAATAAGTCAGACAATTCTAACTTAGGCCCTTAGGGAAACTTTTCTAGGAGTGTATACTGTAGGTGTTTCACCATCACAAGGAAGCAATACAACATGACAGGGCATGCGGTTATAGGAAAATAATAAAAATGACAGGGTGGTGTGATGCAGCAATGTGAAAGAGTTCCTGTAACCAACACAAAGTTTATTACTTTCCCACATGCCAAAGTGTTTAAGCCCTCTTATAGCAGCAATTCCCCAACAATAGTTTTTTTTTTATATTTCATTATTAATTAAATATGGGCATGCGGTGCATTTTTTAATCCATTTATAGATACATTCAATGTTGTGAAAAAATTTACCTCATAAAAGTTAAAAAAGTCTCAACACAGATGATTTATCGTTCCTCATTCAGTGGACAGATGATTTTGGAAATGAGAAATGTGGGTGAAAATAAGGGATGGGGGGTAGGATTTTTCCCGAGATAACAATTTGCCAACTTTTTTGATGACATTATATTGAAAAAAGTTAATGTTGTGGAACATCTATGAAACAAGTTCCAGGTACCTCTTACATTACAGCAGCTACAAACAGTCGTTTTCTCAGAGGCCCATCTTTATACAGAAACTGCAGCTAGTCATGTTATCAAGCAGCAATTTCTTAAGACTTTCCTGTGACGGAAAATGTCAGGCATTCGTGCTTGTGAAGGCTAAAGTGCAGCTATAATATTGAAGCGCAACAAGATAATAAAAAAAAACCACCACCACCTCTTCAGGCAGTGTGACGTAATCATGGTCGGGTCAGATGTAGAAAGACATCCGTCCATAAAATATCTCCGTGCCAGTACAAGAGTCTAGTACTTAACGAGTAATAGTGCTAAAAGTAAGCGTGACCTTTCCAAGCCCGCTACGTTCAGTACTCCTAAAGTAAGAGAGCGGAAAATTGATATAGAAAGGTTGTACAAGTGCTGCGTTCATGACAACTGAAGACTGATCAACTGATTCTTAACTTTCTCCTTCTCAGAGTGCATTCACAGCCTCAACTGTTTATGGGTGGGGGGAAAGGTCACTCACAGTGTGCTAGGGTTGGATAGAAATCACTTCAATTGCATTTGCGATAATCTTGCTTGAAATGAATAAAGCTGTATCTAACTATCCTGCTCTATGTAGTGGTCTTACAAAATATCATAGACAAATAGAAACTCCAAAATCTGGATTTATTTTTGGTACGTCTTTTGCACTATGAGCAGATTTTGAAACTCAGACTAATTAGCCCTCCTGAGGAATCAAGATTTTACAAGTGGGAATAAAAAAGGAACAGGGTTGAGGGGGTTACTTTAAAAAAAATGTATTACCTGTTACAAAAATGTAGTCAGTAACCTAATCCAAATATCGCAATATTAACATCTTTTACATCGTTTATGGAAAAATTATCCATTTTGGATTTTGCCACTGGACATAATACACCACCTTGTCATTAACAACAACAACAACAACAAAACTGCTTATCACCATAGGAACCACAATGCAATTTGATGTCCAGTCTTATCCTCAAAGGCTTGATGTTGCAGTGTCCAACCAGGATCCACACCTAATTACACTCGTTTAGTGTAAACCTGCAGTTCTATGAGGTCTTTATGGATAGAATTTGACATTTATGGTTTAAGAAAGAAAGAGTAAAATAGGCAATTAAAGCAGTGACATAAGGATAAAAGCAATAATAATAATAATAATAATAATAATAATAATAGAAATATAGTCACAATAATTTAGTGAAATTAAAATAATTAAAAAATTAAATAGAAAAAAATGATAAATAATAGCAGTGGAAAAAAGAAAGAAAGAAAATAGTAATAATCAATTTAATATAATATAAAAGTAATGTAAAATGGTAGATTGATGTAATATAAGTTATACTGCTCCAATGATTATGCTCAGAAGCAAAAATGCTAAACCACTATCCATGAACCATGGTGTGATCTAGACCCTCATCTAAATGCAGTTCCAAATGAATCAAGTAATTACCTTCTGGAAAAAATCAAGGGCTGGCTCAGGTGAATCCACTTTGGCTGCAGGATTTAAACCTTCAACATCTAGGTCTGGGTATCCAAGTTAGACAATATATTTTAATCCAATTATGCTTCCTTGGTTACAGGCACTGGCAGCGTGCATGCAGGATGGTGCTGGAGCAGTGAAGGTGATACTCTCTGCATGCACTGTTTGGCCAATATGCAGGCAGTTCCTTGCCAATATAGCTGAGGACTAAATTGAGTTAAGAACTCTACCTTGTGATGAAATCTGCACCTGAAGCCACTGACGGCATACTGCTTGTCTACCATCTTCTTCTGTGAACACACTCACTGGCACTCAAACCTGTGATCAAGGGGGTTGAAATCATAGTCGGAGTCTTAAGAGCTGAGCCATCACTGCCACGGTGAGTGACATTCTCTTATTTCCACTTTCTCAGGACAGTTTTTCTTGGCATTGGTAGACACACTCTGTTGCTTTTCTGTGTGATATTCATTTCTGATTTGTCTCTAAGCAGACACAGTGATGGCGAGAGTGGGATGGGGTGCTTCAGCAGGAGGGATAATTGACTTGGTGACTTGTTGCCAAAAATGGTTAATGGTTAATACAGTACCATATGGCATGCATGCAGTAGTCTAGAATATTGTCTATGCAATGTGTACAGATTTTAGACTCCATAAAGCACATTTTGAACATTTCTAAACCTGTATTCCATGGGTGAACAATCTTACGCACAGAGGCCTGGCATGGGTGCGTGTTTTCATTCCAGCCAATTCAGACCGCTATTATTAGTGTTGATGAAAGCATTCTGTGCAAGATCGGTGTCAGCATCTCGTATTATCTTCAGGTTATATTGAGTAAGTTTCACTGGAAATCATCGAATGTGTGCATTTTAAACAATATAAAATCGGCGATACCTGGTCACCGTTGAGTTTATCGTCAGGACAAGTTGTGACTTGATTTCAACTGATTAGAAAGGTATGTAAAGTGTTTATGGGCTTTCGGAAGTGTAGAGGTGGGAAATAGTTATTTGACAGCATTTTCTGGAAAAAAAAACGTTGACGTATAGTTTTAAATGAAATTACCAAGCCGTTCTTCCTTCTTCCTTTCTTTACGCTCCTTGCCTCGCCTACTTTATGCTGTTTGTAGATCGCCCGACCATTGGCCTTGATTCCAACGCGCTTGATCTGTTTGCAAATCCTTTCACTAAAAACTCTCCACCGTGAGCCGCTCTATTAAGAGCGCTTACTAGATATAAATCGGAGCGTTTAAGAAGGAGACAGCGTTTGTAACCCCACATTATGACAGCTATTTCTTTATTCATCTCCGAAGTTGCACGGCTTGGAGTGAAAAGCACTTTTGTTGACTATTAAAATGTCACGTTAGTCACTAAAATCCTCCTGCAAAGTTGCAGCAACTTTCCCTCAAAGGAGAAACGCAGAAACACAGACACGCAGTCGACTTCCTGTAATCTATAAATCATACACATGTATAGTACCCGTGCCTTTGGTTAGCACAGAAAGGCTAGGAGAGATGAAATGGTAAAATGCGCACAAGAGAAAGATAGCGCGTATCTCCTAGAGAATAGAGATGTTTGATATTTTGAGAAGGAGATGCATTCCAAGAAGTCTATTTCTGGGGGAAAAAAACATTTTGAAAGCATTTCATTTTGAGATGGTGTCTAAAAGTTACATCATCTTGGTATGGGTCCCAGTGGAGGCGCTTCTGGATTTCGGTAACAGGACGGTCTGACCAGAACTGTTTTTAATTTGATCAGTTATGAACATTTTAGCTATGATTTAAAATGAAGACAAGTTTAATATTCCCCTGCACAAGACTGAAACCTATTCAGAGTTGGGTGAAACGTACAAAGCACACATTAATAGGGAAATTGTGCACATTGCTATTCAGAGATACGAAAGTCATGGCCGTAAATTGTGTAACTTAAGCCTGTGACTTTCTGTGTGGAGTTTGCATGTTCTCCCCGTGCATGCATGGGTTTCCTCCGGGTGCTCCGGTTTCCTCCCAC
>JAQQZR010000014.1:1904753-1945853 GCA_030068235.1 Notoglanidium macrostoma | reverse complement strand
GTACCCCGCCTCTCGCCCGAAGATGCTGGGATTGGCTCCAGCTTCCCCTCGACCCAGACGGATAAAGCGCTATAGATGGATAATAATTCTCAGTAATTAAGCATTTTGAAGCCAGTGTATTCTTTCGTTGCCATGTCTTATTATGACCATGTCACAGTGTCAGACAATACTTCTTTTGGGAATGTTTAAGGAATGATGATTATCACAATACGCTTATTTACGTGAGCTGTAATCTTAGCAGTTAGCTTTCTAAGAGCAGAGCACAAACTAATACTGGTACGGTTTATTAACCAGAGAATTCAAAGTTAATTGCATGCATTGTGTTACCTCGATGTAGTCTCGCCGCCACATTAAGCACAACTGTGCGCACAGTGTAAAAATGAACAAATCAATAATTTAGTTTATTAAATATTGCTGTGTCCTGGTGGGGGGGGGGGGGTGTTGACTGCAAATTACAAGAGAAAAACAAGATGCTGTTGAATGAATGACATTTTGTAGCTGCTATAATATAGATGATAATGTATCATGACTTGAAATGTAACTTTAAATGGATAAAATGAAGCAGTAATCATTGCGAAATTGTTGATATAAGAAGCATACTCTTATAGGATGTGCTGTTATAGGAAAATATCAGCTTCGGCGTGGTTACAGTATTTTTGCTGTGACAGCAAGTGCTTTATTCCTTGCATTAAAATTGACTTTTTTTTCCATTTAATATGAATGACTTTACATATTTCTTGGCAAAAACATAGCACTTTCTATATAGGTTCGCATTTCACATCAGCAGAGCTCAAGCACAACCCCTACGGTCCACGCAAACATCTTACGCCTGTTGAGAATTTAAATTCGGAAGAAGACATCAGTTAAGCTCGCTGCCAGACAGTGTTAAACGGTGCGAGTTAGAAGACACTTTGCTGAATTATAAACGCCGAATTCGAAGTGACAGCTCCATCAGTATTTGCCGGGCGATTTTCATCTCAAATCTGCTTTACGACTTATTTGAGACCACGAAAATGCGCCCCATCGAGCAGACGCAACGTTTTGGGGCGACGCTTTTCAGTTTCGCTTTTACAAATCACAAGCAACGGCTCGCAAAATGACCGCATATGGCGACGAACTCCTTCGTGATATTAAGGCTGTATATCACTTTTGTGGTGTAAACTCATAGAGTTTATATCTCACATGCTAAAGATGAAGAGCTTGGACAGGATTTATTCGTACTTTTTTTTTTCCCCTCAAGACTTTTTCACGACTCCGGAGGCTTTTATGCCATGTAATGCATCACTCAACTGTGTGTGGGGTGTTTATTTATTTATTTATTTATTCATTTATTTATTTTTTTGGAGCGCTGAGGATGGATGTTACCACTGAATAGGAGGAAGGAGGAGAACACTTCATAATATATACGCACACACACACACACACACACACACACACACACAAATCAAGCTACCTGGGGAGGAATCTCTGGAACATGGAGCCAAAAGCAATTCTTCAAGCAACAAAGCAAAGAGAGTGTTGATGCACGAGTTAGCAAAGGCTGCTGTGTTAATCTGAAGCAACCCGAACCAGTTACCTCTAAGAACACGATGGGTAAAAAAAAATAATAAAAAGCACACATGCACAAAATGGGTGGTAAAGGCGCGAATCTTTACATGTCGTTTTATACGCAGCAGCTGTCCAAAAATGAATGCTGCACAACGTTTTGTATCTGGTGCCTTTATTTATGTGCAGGCCGGCTGCCTTTAACGGTTAAACATTAAAACTGCTGGGACATGTGTACTCTCCATCATAAACCAACGTGCTTTTATTCCCTGCCATCCAATCTGTGAGGAAAACAGAACGGTTACTGCAATGCTAAACACACATTTGACCAAACGCACAGATGTTGCAGTGTGTGTGTGTGTGCAGACGTCCGCTTGCTGCCTGTGTTAAATGTATTTCTCACTACAACAGGAATAAAACAGGAACGTCTTACTTACAGACACAACCATCTGAGTTAACGTTTCTTCTTTTTTGAGGCTGCCACCCTTCCGCTTGCTCATGATGACACTCATGAGCTTGCATTTTAATCAAACAAGCACTAATAATTCTATTTATTATAAGCAAGTACAGTTATACAGTGTACTATATGAATATGCAATCAATGAAAGCTACTACTGTCTACATAAATTATATTACGTCACATTTCTGACAAATATAACGTAGCAAGGACTTTACAGCCATGATAGCTAATATTAGTGATGGTTCATTGACTGGCGCTCACCAAAACCGATTTTTTTTCACGTTCCGGCTGTTATTATTGGTTACAATAATAAGTGTCATAATAATAATATCAACAACTGACCAGATTCTAATTTTACAGAAAACTTTACATGCTATTGTACACAATGGGGATTTTAGTCATAATTATGATTACTTGTCAACTGTTAGAATTTTTTATTGTAAATAACGTCATACGTCGTGCATTTATTGTTCAATTCAGTGTTGTAGCACATCAGAGAAATTTTACTTCCTTCATTTTATAAATGAAGCATGAACTTACTCCTTGAGTTCATGTGTCCTTGCTGGAAAGTGGTACCCTAAATGCTATGGAAATGAAATGCAGTTTATGTGCATATCACATTTTTCCATTCGATGTGAAAGAGACTCCGTCACCGTTCTGTGTCTGAGCCAAATGAAGAAGAAACACTGTCCTGTTTATTAACTCCTCACACGATTGGGATATAAAGTAAAAATACAAATTGAATATTTTACAGCGCTCGGTGATTTTGAGCTTGACCATCTGTGGATGTTCCTGTGTGGACTTGAAATCGTTTTGCATTTGCATGGTCATCCGGAATTTTATGCCGATTGGTTTTTAATTCAACCGATTTAGCTGGGAGATGAATTGAACTTGATTGCTCGATTTAATTTCATTACACTAAGTATGGCTTTTTACTGAAGCTACGATTACAGAAGCGTACTGACAATCCCATGTTTAAAATGTTTGCTTAATTCCTTATATAAGAAACAAAAACAAGCAGCTCGTTGCGTCTTTAATGGGTTTACAGTTGGGATCTGGCTGACGGACTTCATCTTTGTTGATGGTAACTATGGTTTTTGAAACATGTTTAAACTTCACTAAAAACATCATCTAAGATCTGTTGCGTGTCATGGCGGACAACATAACATTGTGGTTGCTGAAAGTAAAGCACATAATCATGTAACATTTGTCTCCAGAGGGATTGGGATGGCCCACATGGCCGTCCATGAAGTAAATAATTAGGAAGCCATTAATTATTCATTCTTCGTGAGGCATTTATGTAGGTTGGACTCGCTAGTAGCTGCTTCGGGTCTGTTTATTTCTGTCACGTGCATTGTTTTACATATGCTTTTTTTCAATCGTGGAATTAAACTTTATGGCGTTCTTGTTCCTAGAACATAACCTTATTTTTAACTTTAAATTGGGTCCATTCTTTATGTAGAGTCATCCAATTTCTCGATTTCCATGAGCTGACCTTAATTCAATAGTATATTGAGGTGTGGGATTCAATATGGGAATACCCTTTTATAATTACATTTTCTGAGCATCACAATATAGTTCGTGAACCTACCCTCAAGAGTAAATCTTGGGTGGAAGCAACGGATACTGGCAGCGAGTGATATGTGGAACACTTGTCACAGAGATCCATATGCACATGTGTGAACCTGTGATGGAAGGTTCAGGAAGTGCTGTGGCATTTACTTAATCTCAGGGGGAATGAGCTGACCCAATGTGGAACATCTTTCGATAAACGTACCATCATATCACAAGGCCATATGACATTTCCTACTAATTGTCTTTTCTCATAAGGCCAAAATGTTATTGCTGATCCGGAGACTTTAAGGGAGATGGCTAGTGAAATGTCACTGCCAGTGAGAAGCAACTCATAGGTGTTTGTTAAAGACAAAAAAAAGAGAGAGAGAGCGAAAGAGAGAGAGATTCTGGACATCCATGAATGACTGAATGGCTTGCAGATAAATATTTGGAATCAACGTATGACCTTCAAATGTTTTGTATTGTATTCCGAGTTGCCTTTTTTTTTTATTTTATCAACTTATTTAATCAAAATGTTGGTCTAAAAAGAGCGATGCGGCGGTGCTTTAGTGTTTTAGTCTATCCAGGTCTCATCCTGGCAACATCAAATCAGGACAATCCATGTTCATAAATAAAAAGCAGGTGAGGGTAAAAACCAGGAAATCTAGGAAACAACAAACTGGGAAACAAGGCTTGGATTGAATGCTGCACACAGAAGAACAGAAGCGAACAGCACACGTCCATGTAAACAAAAGGACATCATATAAACCCGAAACGGAAGTACATGAAAGTAGCACTTGGTCACAATTGGAACTACAATTCCCATTCCCACCCACTGAGAATGAGAATTTGTGACAAAAAGACATTGTGACTGCACTGTGTTGTAAATTTCCCATAATGAAAATACAGCTACAGCCAACAAATTAGCTCCGGATTCGCTAAACCCAAACCAATATTTCAATATAAACACATTCATTTTGTTTCAGAGTGCACTTTTTTTTTATTAAAGGCAGAAAAAAATGCAATATCGAAAAAAAAAAAAAAAAAAAATGAAACGAGTTCAGAAATGAATACTGATGAAATTCCTTGTTGATGTCGATTCATGTGTTCGTGTTTAAGAAATGAGGACCGATCCACAGGCTAAATGTGTCAATTTGACAGCAAGTGAAAACTTAGTTATAAAGACGTACCCAGCCATACTAAATACTTTCACTGAAATAAAAGGACTCTTAAATACAAGCAGGGCTGAAATAGAGGACACGCCAATTTGGCCGATTTGCGCTAATGTGGTGTACACCGCTACCGGTTTCCGACAACGCAATTTAGACTTGCAGTTGTCGCAAGTAGATCACGTTCGACGTTCGGCCATTATCCCAACAACGTGTGGGTAGTGGGATATTTTTCACTCGGCTGCAAACAGCATGCAGTGATCTCAGTGGCATTTTAAATTGCTGTTTGCTCATGTCCCACTGTTTTCATCTGCTCTCCTTCCAAGCTTTCAACTCCACAGATGGTTTTCCAGGAAAGATGTCGCTTATCTGTGCTTCACAAGCGCTGCCGTGTCCATTCATTATTCGCGTGATTATATAAAAAGGAGATACAAGTTGTTTGCGTGAGACTGCGGATTCAAATCTCATCTTTTATATATATATATATATATATATGTACGTATCCACCTGAAAACATGCCTTCCTGTCATGATAAGAGAAGAACAGCCCCTATGTAATCTTGAGGTAAGGATGTAATTTCACAGTTAAAAAAAAAATGATTTGGGGCCTTAATTTTGTACTTTATTAGTGACTAGGACACTTGGGGGCGTGCTATGACAAGAAAATGAACAGCAGTTATGCAGTGCCATTGGATGTCACACAGCCCCAAAGCATAATAGAGCCACCACCATGCATAACGTGTTCTTTTCATTGAACGTTGTTCTCCAAACAACCTTTAGTGATTGTGGCCAAAGACTTCCATCTTGACTTCATCAGTCCTCAGCATGTCTAGAGGTTGCCTAGATATCGTCTTGCATACTTCAGGCGTTCACGTCTGTAATGAGGTCACAGGTAAGGATTCTTTCTTTCATGACACTCCCATACAGACAAGCAACGATGCACAGTAAAATGGCGAATCACCACTACAGTGTCGTTCTTGCAGGCCCTTGCTTTGTTTTGTTCACTTTCTCTCTGTTCTTTCATATTTACATTGTGTATTGTCTCTATCCCTGTGTCATCATTGATTTATTTCCCAATTGGGTCTTAATCATATGCAGGGGCATCGCCTATAAGGAGTACATACACACAAGGGTAGGTCTGGAATGTGCCTATGTAACCTCCCATGGATTTATAAAGAAATACTTGAGCAAATATTTACAGAAGCATTGACCCATGCAGAAAGCCATCTGCACCATTTTAGAAACAGCAGGAACTAGTGACACCATGTGGATATGTAGAGCATTACAGCTAAATGTGCAAATAGCTACTCTTACATGTTACACTTCATTTCACGTTCTGGAGCT
Source organism: Notoglanidium macrostoma (assembly GCA_030068235.1). NCBI lineage: Eukaryota > Metazoa > Chordata > Actinopteri > Siluriformes > Auchenoglanididae > Notoglanidium > Notoglanidium macrostoma. Next base: position 1,939,782 of record JAQQZR010000014.1, on the reverse strand, counting down.
CCATAATCACTGCATACAGGCTACATGAGAAGTATTGAAGCATAATTTTATGAGTTTATTTGTGTAGACTGCTTAGCTACTTGCTCCAATTGATATGGATTGGGATTGATCGTTGGTAATTACAGGCTAATTATCTAATCCATTAATCGGCTTGAGAATGCTGCACTTGCTATTGCACAATGACGTTTTTGGTATCGTTTGGTTTTAAGACCACGCCAACCAAGCAATAAGGCTAGAACAAGTTTTAAGACACCAGAAAGATTTCTTTGGCTGGCTGATTTAAATTCCCAAGCGCATTTCTCCGGGTGCTATGTGTTAAGTTGATCCCAGGTTTAAAGAAACCAATGTGCATTACCTGTCCAGATTACATCGCTTGCATGGGTCGGGGATATCCCAGCTCTCCTTAAGCTCTATCATGTCAGCTGTATTGGTTTGCATAATTAAATTGATAAGTCGGTACATCAGAATTCCTTACATGGTGAGTGAAGAGGCCAACATCAAAGCTAAATTTGCAGTAATGTCCTATTTCCTGAATGTAATCAGAGCAAATGACTGCACTCATTCTGCTAGTCAGAATTTCATCAATCGAAAGCAATTTAATTCTATTAATGAACAAGTGATTTTTATTCCCAAACCCACCTAGCTCAGAGGAGAGACATTACAATGGCACCCACGTGTTGAGACTGCACTATTGGCCTGCTTAAAGCATAATCGCGTTGTCTGTACATGACAAGTGGGAGACTGTTAAAAAGGTGGGAGAAAAATCTGCCAGATCGTGAGGACAGCAGAATGGGCTCCACCTCCTCATCCCTACTAACCAAAACCCACAACTCTACCCAACAGATGAGTGCAATGGTCACGCTTTGAGACCGCATGAGGACATCATGCACCAATATTTTTACCAAGCTTTTTTTAACACCACTTCCTGTTCACCTTAGCTAACATTCCCAGCACTCCTTTTTTGCTTTTCTCTCTGCAATTCCGAAGACTACCCCACTCCCAATAATTTGGAGTACAACACCTTTAAATATGTATGAGGTCATTTGAACTGACCATTTATGGATGTTTGTGGGTAGGTAACTGGGTGGGGAAAAGAGACTTGTTCACCTGCACACATTTTCTGTGATTCAAGTTCATGTAAGCAAGGTTTTATAAAAACATTTTGCGTGTATGCAATTTCTTGGGGGGGGGATTGTCCATATGAACAGTTCGCTCTGGAATTCACACAAAGTTTTAGAAATTTGGGCTTGTTTTTTTTTTTTGTTCAATAAAGAAAAACATCTAATCCTTGTTATGGTGTTTGACATTTAATGAAGGAGTCAATGTCCGTGTCAATGCTCTGTGACAGCCTGTACGTTTTCAGGACGGAGGAGTTTGTTTTTCTTTTTTTAAGTAATCTGACAAGCCGCATCATTTTTTCTTATTGTCTTCTAAAGAGCGACTGGTGAGAGAAGGACTGTCTACGGCTGCTGCAATATAAAAGTGATTTAGAGGCGATAACAGTGTAAGCATAAGCAGATAAAAAGTATGTAAACCTATTAAAATTACTATACAGCTAGAGAACAAACTGTCATAATGACGTAAAGCAACGAAAGCGACAATGATATTTTTATAACGTTCGGGGTTCAAGTACCTTGCTACCGAATGTTCTGTTTCGTAAGTACACAAAACCATACCGAAGCACACTAATCCTTACAGAAGCACACATCCATACTGTCCATAGCTAAAAAGGATAGAATTTAGCGAAACAAGAAAAACAAATCCTGCTGGGCTAACGGCAGGAGAAAGCCTCTCCTTGTTCCTGTCACAACATGTCGCCTCTTCGTCTAAAATAAGTGGCTCCAAGTGCAGCCACAAGCAATGAAGCCTTTCCACTGATTCTTATCCAATTTGTGGCCTGTACAAGTGGATGCGGCTCACGCCTCCACTGAGCAGGATAAGAATCTGGGATTTGTATTCAAAATGGCGTCGAGATGGCATGGTAAATGGGGATTGACAATCCTTTTTTGACAGCTCACACACTTTTCACCCTCTGAGGCCCATGGGGTCAGGATTGTTGGAGAGCTAATAGAAGGACTGGTAATCCCACCCATCCTCTGAGAGCTCCTGCGACGGACAAACAACGCTTTTGCTGCACATATTAGCCTTATCTGTCTTGCCGAGATAAGTGGGTGAGAACAGCAAGAAAATGGATGTAGTAGCGCTGTTTGGATTTATGTTTCTAATCTGAAACTCTTTATCAGTACAGATACTGTATAGGCTGAATGAACGGAGGTAGACTTGATGAGCGGAACTTGTCCTTGCGACATTGCATTGCAAGTTGCTTAAAAACAGAAACGGCAAACTCTTTATATATTTTTTTTTCAAGGATACAGCATTGATTCGAGTTTGAAGTGCATTTGCAGCACAACAGCTGACACACGTGACGTCCTTCACTATGCTAGCCAGCAAGTTCATCTCATCAGTTTGGAATAATATTAAAAATTGCCATAAACATATGGATCCTGGAGACTTGCTGTAAATTCAATTATGAGAAATCCAACAGAAAAAAAGCTGATCAAAATTCAAGTCATTTTTCCATTTTGGAATATGATTATCTGTGGCAAATTTCAAGGACCTGGGACGATCCACGTGAAATATAACCCTACAAACCGAATCAAGCGTGTGGAGTCTGTGTGTACGTGTGTGTGTCCTGCTGTGTTTTCTCCTGAGTAAAAGCAAGCCTCGGTGCAATCGGCCTTTGACGAGCTGTCCATCAGTATTCACTCTCTCTGCTGTGATGAAGAGAAAGAGAGAGAACATGGTCTCTGCCTAGCGTGAATTCTGCCTAGCAGGTTCGCGTCTGATTGATGTCGGCTGTCTTGTTCGAAGCAGGTCTGTTTTTCTCAAGTCGTGCCATATGTTAAGCGCATGCAGCAGGTGTATAAAAAAATACAGTTTAATATCTCAAATCCGCATGCATGAGTGAAGCTGAATGCTGAAAAAAACATGAGCATGTGGTCTTACCGGATGGGAATAAAGCTAGATGTGAATCAGTTGTCGCCGTGTAACAACAATAACACGAGTTACAGCCCAAAATAATGAAATTAGGCAGCAGCGATGTCTTAACAAGGGTTCGAGTACAGATTCAACGATGATTTGGGAACAGGTGTGTAAAGAACGTACAGTAAAGGATGATTTTTTCCTGCTTATTTTTCCAGCTGAGAATTTCATGGAAAACATATTAACATTAAATGTATTTGGTAAAATTAAGGTTTCACGTTGCAGTTCCACCCCACACCAACAGAGGTCCCCATCATCAGAACACTACACCACTCCCAGGTCATGTGAATGCACTTCATTAATGCTTTTCATTAGTTCTAAGCTTTCATATCTCATGTTCATTTTCTTGGTTTCTGATACTTCTGGATTGTTTACCCATTGATGCCTATTCGTCCCTTTTTTGAATGCTGATTTTGATTTGAACCCTTTTGCCTTCCTTTTAAACTACATTTATTCTCTCACACTGTGCAGTTATAGCAACGAAAAAAAGGAAACAACGGCCTTGACTTTAAAACGATACAAACTAGCAGACTGTTAGAGTAATCAGCTGTAATAGTCGCCAGTTAACATTGGTTTAATCACTTAAATGAATAGATTACTACAGTACCACAAGACTTAGACTAGCATAAGTGTAGCATTTTGCTTTGACTTTGACTAGCATAAGTCGGACAAATGGGTATTCCGCTAAAAATGTACCATTTTTCACTTTCTTAAAATAGCTTGCTTATTAAAGTCTGGATAAGCTAACATGATGGATGGTGACAACTGTTAACTTTAAACATTTAACCCTTAACCCCAAAGCATTCTGCTACTGTACTAGTCAGGTAAAACGCTTTGCTGGGTCCTGATCTGGGCCACGGGACTGCAGTTGAATACCCATTATCTAGATGCAAACACCCAGGGGATAGAAGAAAAAAATTTCCTTTTCAAAAATAAAGAAAAGCACAAATATGAATATGATTTATCCTGCTCCATAAAAGCTGCAACTTTGAAGGACGGAGTGTGTTTCTCCAAGATACACTCTTCTTGCTAACAATGTCAAATATGTTTCTTTTGGTAAACCTGAATCTCCCCAGGTTGTAAAGGGAAGGCAACATGGGTGTATAAACAGTATCTGAGTGCAGACTTCATCTTGAAAACTGAACTGGTGCTGATTCTACACTGCAGTTTGCTTTTAATCTTGGACTGGACTTACTCTTTCTCTGGCCTAGTATGCAGTATGTAGGTATATATTGATTTTATATATATATGTATATATATATATATATATATATATATATATATATATATAATCAACATCAATACTCTGCAGAACAGTAAAGCCAAGACAGAAAGAAAGATAAAAACCCAGCTCCCTCTCTGGCTGAATCACTGGCTGCTACGGTTCACCCACTCTTTAATTTCACCCCATGTTTCTGTTTCGCTCTTTTCACTCGAATTAGAAAGAAGGAGCGGTGCATGTTTTATTTATCGGCTATGGTTTTTTTTGTTTGTTTGTTTGTTTTTTGCTATATGAAATTCCTGCTTTTCCATATAAAAAAAAAATGGTAGTGTGCAGTGCACTAGCTGCTACAGCACCTGCTAACCTAAAATCTGATTTATTAATCTGCGGGAATGATGTCTGACAGCCGTTCAGGCGTGATGATCAGTTTGAGTGCTGATATATATATTATATAGTGCTGTTGAACTCAAGATGCTAGATTTATTGCATGGGCACGTCTTAGTTTTATGGGTTTGATTTGTGGAAAAAATAAGTAAGGAGTAAGACTCTTGAGGGGGATCCTGTTATAGGAAAATAAACGAGGATGGGATGGTGTGATGAAGCAGAGTTACTGTTACCATTCTGAGTTGATTATTTTCCAATAACTGCACATCCTGAAAAGTGGTGGTGTTCTTATCTCCCAGAAATTTCTCACCAGCCTCTGTTAATTCTTGCTCCTAAAGATAATAAGACTTTTAAAAAAGCAGCTTATTGGGTTACATAGAGAATGCAGAACATTGGGTTATATAGAGAATCTACAGATCCCTCCATTCTTTGACTTACACTTTTACGAGTTAAACTGCTTTAAAAGTGATCAAATCTGGTTTTGCTTAGGATTTCAAAAATGCTAGGGCTCCTGGTGCCTCATAGTGCCAACAGCAAGAATAGGTGTTTTCCTTGTTTTTTTTTGTTGGTTTGTTTTTTTTTACCCTCATCCACCAGCACACATTTTACACAAAATCCTATGGGAAGTGTTTTTGATTCCACCCACCTTGCACCATAACTGTTGGCAGAGGGTTTTTTGGCAGAGCAGAGGGTTCAAAGTTGAAGAAAACTTTGTAAAAAAAAATGTAGACGGATACCAAGTGCTTTTTGGGCAGTGAAGACTGAGATTGCAAGTGGGGAGGATTTGATACTGAAAAACAGAGACATTTTTATAAGCACTTTGGTTTTAAACATGATGTCTAGTTTTAATGTGGATTACTTTTTTAACTGGCAAAAATCTCATACCAACTTTGGGTTTTCGGTTGGCTACAAGCTATTGTGGATTGCTCTATCCATAATAGCTCTCAGCACTTACCTCTCAGGTGTCCTTTGCATGGCAAGTCCTCATATGCGTATCTCAGCTTAAGAGAAGGCCACAAGCGTGGTGAGTCAGGCTGCCCTTGTATTTTCACATTCAAACAATGAGATGCAAAATGGGTTCCGTTTACTACCATACATACGGCCTGAAGCAGGGTTTTCTTCCATCTTCCTGCAGACTATGGCTATCTTTGACGTTTCTCAGCAAATGCCTTACTGGCTGTCAACTTCCAAGTTGCTGGCCATGGCACAAGGCACTTGTCATGATCTGCTTCATCACTATCAGTGAACTGGAGCCATGCTCTGTCTTATTTTCTTCTGCTGAGTCACTGTTGAATTCAGTAAATTGTTGAATTCAATTGTTCAGCAATTCCTTCAGTTGCAGCCTCTGCTTCCAGAAAATGTTTCCGGGCATTTCTGTGAGGATTGCTGTCAGCATGGTGGTCTTGGGGGCAAACCGTGGAATTGCAAATGCACTATACACAAGCTCAGTTCCAAAAGGAAATTAAGGTATTAGAATGCAGGATTCCTGCATGTGTTGGCATGTCCAGGCTCTCTCATCAGCTCGTATATTTGACGCCAGAGCGGCAGTCGTTAGAACAGATGTTTCATGGCTAGAATCTACATTGATGCTGATGCCGAGATGACATGCTCTAGACCCAAGTTTGGAGTCGGACATGACTGGAGTGCCAGAGCCCAGGAAGAGCGAAAAAGAGTGCTCGCGGTATCTTCCAAGGTGGATGACCTGGAGTCAGATGTGGTTCAGATGAAATCTATGGTGATGAATAGGAAGCCACATGCTGACAAATGCCACAAGCCAATTTCTGCTCCTGTTACTCATCTTGAGACTGTGAGAATGATATATCTGTGGCTGTGTCAGAAAGGCTCTTTTTTTGTCCAACAGGGAATCACTGGCAGAGTCACAGTAGTCATGGTCATCTATGCCAAATAGTGGATCTGATTTATCCTCCACCACCAAAGGAACACAATAGCCACCTTGAAAATCCCGATGTCCCTTATTGGACCCAGAGAGGCAATACTTGGTGTCAAATGAGTTGTAGTCTGTCCAAGAGTCCAGCTTGGGACTATGCATTTGTGCTAGAATCACTTACCTTATGAGATGAAAAAGGGTGTCAACCTGAAATAGAGTGTTCTCAAGGTCGGAGTGCTGGAGCAAGTGGTCGGCAAGCTTTGGCACTAAGTCCACCTTGGATGTCAGAGTGGTAAGAATCATCTTAACCACCTTTATGAATCAATTGGTTGACCTTTATTATACCTTTCATGTCAGTCTGTGCTGCTGCTATCTGAGCCTCACAATGTATTCAAAAGTTCTATAAGATCGACATCACCTTTGCCAGTGTGGTCAGTGTGGTGATTATATCTGAACACACTTCATTCAGTCCTAGGGCAAGTTTACAGGTATAGGTCAAACAGACGTTAAAACACCACCACTGATGTTTAGCAGGGGTGAAATAGTACATTAGGTTACATATGTAACCCTGATTTATGAAATCCAAACAAGGTTTCCCTATTCTTCAAAACCAACACTGATGGCATAATGGTAGTAAGATTCCAGGGAGTAACAGTTGTTAATGATGGCATTTTATAGTCTCATATGGTCACCCTGTGACCCTTCATAGAACATGATTCTTAATATAACCTTATGTAAGTTTGCATTAATTCTAGAAAAAATATTGACATATTTCTTTTTTTATTTATCGTATGACAAAAAGTCATTGTGATGTTCAACACCTTCACTGAAAATAATATTCTTTTGTCTATAATGCGTACCTATAATCCTAGTTTGATATTCCAGTTAAACATGATAAATTAGGGTTCATTTAGGCTTTTTGTGCCTTATTTTAATACGATGGCACTGATCCAACAGCCGTATTTTTCTTATGATACTGCTGAAAACTACAGGTCGGCATCACAAGGCGGTGGCTTGGACGTTTTGTCTTGTGTGTCGTTTGATAAATGATAGCCATAGAGCCAAGCCTTTCTCATTGGAGAAAAAAGTGCATGCTGGGAGCGTTTTTTACTGCTGGTTTTTAAATGCCAGGTTTTATCTCCACTCCCATTGTGGAAGTTGGAGGTGCCGCTGCTGATTTAACACACTGTCAGGAGATGTTCTGGCACGCAGCTCTATTCAGGGTCGAAGATTTCACTGGTTCTCTGCTGGTTCTCGGAGTCATTAAAATGCACCATGTCAACAGATTTTCTATTGAGCCCTTGTTGTGTTTGGGTGATAATGGGACGTTGACAAGGCAGGGTTCCCATAAAAAACATCACATATCGCAAACATGCACATGCGGATCTCAAACATCTCCTTTTAACTCAATGTGATGATGCTTCTTTGTATTTCGAGGCTCATTTACTGCAGAGGGCGAAACACTTCAGGTAATCAGCAGGTTTTTCCGTCACATCTGCTACATCTCTAATCAGTAAAATGGCTCATTTTTGACCCTTTCTTCCAGTGTAATTACTGTCACTATATCAGTCACTCCATGGTGTGATGACATACTGGCATGGTGGTATACAGTGACAAGTACAATGTGGCTTTTTCAACACAGGAAAATAAGAGAAAATTGTATTTTTATATTGTCCTCATACACAACTGAATGCTAAAAGTGCAAGCGATGGATATGCGCCGTTCTGATGGCATGAAATATACAAAGGGCCCAAAGCAGCTATTTCCGGCATCCCGAATTGAATGTAGTGATTAAGGCTGCTTTCAACACTCCATTGAGTGATTTTTGTGCTGATATGTCCTAGTTCACTGTAACCATAACAACGCTTCTACCAGCCTTAGCCTGGCATGCTCTGTAGAGTATATTTATCAGTAGTAATTAAGATGAAATAAAGATCGGTGTAACTCTTCGCTGTAGCTTTGGAGGCAGAATATTGAGAAAATTCAAGCTGCGTGTGCAAGTGGGACGTCACATTACAAAGCAGAGAAAGACCCAAGAATAGTAACACTGTTTGTTATTTTTAGGTATATTGCAGTCTTGGAATATTCCACAGAACCGCCTTCCTCCATGTTTGTTTTTTCTCACTTGACCCCCCCCGCTCAAATTAGTTTTGTCGGGTGGTTAAAAAAAAAAAAAGTGCTACACATCACTCAGCATTTTTTTTTTCTGTAAAGTTGAACTTTTTTCAACTTTTGGAAGCTCCACTGTGACCAAAAAAAATGCTGGTGGTTGTTTTTTTTTGGAACTGCGTTCCACCTGCCTTGCTGCCGATTCCCATAGGATTACATGTAAAACATCCACTGGCAGCCGAGAAAAGAACACCAAGTGCGAAATCATTCTGGTGTTCCATCGTTTTTTATCAGTGCCTCGGAAACATTCGTGCTTTTGTTTTAGCATTTGCATTTGTAAACGGTGAAGAAACTGTCGATTGCGGGATTAAGATTCTGCTGCTTAGTGCTTCTCGTCGTGATTAAAAGATTGGACTCGGTTGCATGTTTGATTGAGAGGCAGTACAAGACTTCGACTTGAGCGTTGAAAAATGACACCAAAGTGCATTCCAAATGAATGTTGCTTTGAAGCTCTACAAAACAGAACTAAATAATTAAAGTCTTGCACATACATGGTGGCAATACAGTATGTTCGTTCATTCTTCCTCTATTTCTGTTGGGGGTCATGGTGGCAACAGGATAAGAAAATCAATCCAGACTCCTGAACCACATATTCCACCTCCTTCTGGGGGATTCTCGGATGCTCCCAAGCCAACTGTGAGAGATTTCTGAGAGAATTTTTGCAGCAGGTGCTCAGCCTGCCATGGGCTCTCCATCCAGTGGAGAGTTCTGATACATCTCTAGCAGAAGCCGTCAAGGTGGCATCCACCAAAGGTGCTTCCGAGTGTACATCCATCAAACCATCTGAACAAGCTCCTTTCAAACCTTCTTTCAAACCTATTCTGAGACACTGGGCTATATTTATCCTACTGTTCAGAGCAAAATCGAAATTATGGCCAGTTTCTGCTATACAATAATGAAGTATGTTTTTAAAATTTTTCCAAAATTAAAGTTTTTTTTGTTTAAATATACATCAGCTCAGAGCAAAGAAATGTAGTAAAATAGGTGTAGCCGCAACATTAAGTCACGTGTGCATTCTATAGATATAAAATCTGAGAAATCTTTATTAATTTGAAAAAAAAAAAGGCATTTTATACTGTTTCAGAGGGAATCTGTGTTGACCTAATATAGCAGCTCATTTATCAATTTGATCTGTTTATTTATCCATAATTTGTACATATATATTACCCTTTTAAAAAAGCTGTTAAAACCTATTCTATTTTTCTTTCTTTCTTTCTTATTTTTTTGCACACACAAATCCTACCTAATCGGCTGCATCCTCTCGCACATGCCTGGCTGGTTGTACAGAACACTGAAAGATTGCAGTTAGCTTGTTTATGCTCCTACCCCTGGCAGACGAGTTGTGCCTTAATTTGCACAGCACACCACTGCCTAATGATGGATGACGGCACTTCTACATTGACAGGAGGCCTAGGAAAGTTTATATTCTCACTAACATGCATTTTCTTTTCTTTCTTTTTTTTCAGTATCCCCAAGCAGGTCATGGCACGATCATTCAGCAGCGTTCTTTTGTGATGAGTTAGTGCATCAGGCGTGCATGAATTTGTTTCAGGTTTGGGCTTTTAGATAAATTATCAACAAGGTTTGGGTTGAGTGTGAGTGGTAGAGGAATTTGGGGTTTAGTGAGCTAAGCAGCGATGTGACATGAACTCATCGTTTAGCTTCTGAATCTTTGTCGTCTCGTTGTCGTCCATGCGCCTCGTCCTTCTATCTCCGTCCATGTCCTTAAGATGATTCGTGCTAGCTAATACGTTTTCGCTGATCAGAAATCTGAAACGTGTACATAGGTGGTTGTGAAAGACACTCTAAATGGAACCCTGACCGTGGAATCACTTTCAGTAATAAACTGTGGAGAAAACGAATTGCTCATATAGAATATTAATGCGATAGTGAAATCTACGTCTGTATCAATTGCGGTGTAATTCCTGTCGTATGGTTGCTCACGCTGCAAGCTTGTAAATCATTCAAATCTTGTGTAATGTAAACGAAACGGGAGCAAAGCGAGTGCTCAATTAGCTAGCCTGTAATTGCTTCATCTTACAAATAGACTTGCCTCGAAAAAAGAAAAAAAAAATCACAGTTTAATTAAAGCAAACATGCAACTGCTTTTAATCGAGTGCTGGCAAACAGCTATTGTTAATCATCTGCTAATCGCACACAAAAGCCCATTTCAGACCTCCGAGGGCTGCAGGAAGCAGGAGAGCATGCGGTGGAAACATTAAACGACTTTTAATTCACTGCCTCCGAGGGACGGCTTTATGTACGAAGTATAAATATGGCACCCCAAGCGTTTTTGGTAACCCTAGTGGTTTATACAGGAATATACTAATACTAAAATGATTAGATTTGCTTCGTGTAGTGATTATTTATTTATGTGTTTATGATGTTTTAATACCCAGTCCAAGATCTAGGTTGAAATGCGGTCGTTATAAAAAAATAAATAAAAAGCTAACTCGTAATTGAAATAAATGAGACATCAGGATTTATGTGCAAAGGCATTTTTTTTATTAGGGCTTATCCAAAAATCGTAGTCTGAGTCCTTGGCCAGGGTCAAAACCCAGGCAGACGGAGGCCTCACAGCGAAATCCATAATCGGTATTCACAAGCAGGTAGAGGTCAAACCAAAAACAAGCCCAAGTCCAATATAGGAGAAAGTAAGGGTGCTTTCACACCTATTAGTCAGTTTGTCGAGGTAATATATTTGGTATTTGGTTTGGTTTCATGCTACATATAAGCAATCAAAAACAAAAAAAGATCACTACCTTGCTCCGACTCTCTCGAACCAGCTGTTTTAGTCTACACCAAGTGTGAGTGCTGATTACTTTCCTCCAGAAACACCTTTCTTATAAAACAGTAGCTTGTTAAAAAGTAGCATTTTTATTCCTGCCTTTATAACCCAAGCTAACCTAGTTAGCGTAAGACCTAGTCTTACCTTTATACATTACTGCTCCTTGAGGCATCCTCCCACACACTGATTATTAGGAGTTGTGCTTTTCTATGTAATTTGAGGTCCAAATTCTTTCAGACGAGTCAAAAGAAGTGGAAAACCATGAGCAGCATTTAAAACCCATTCAGGTAAAAGTGTACGCATTTTAAACTACTTAACACACAATTACTAAGAATAAACTACTACAGTAACAAGAGAATTTGTAGAGTAATTCATTACTTTTTTACCTGTGGGTAAGAGATGATAGGATGGCAAATTTTCTAGCTGGTTAGCTTGTTAAATAAGTACAATCAGGCTGATTTCGCGAATTTGTCAAGGCTTGTTATTTTATTTTGTTATTGTATGCATGCACAGGGATTTTCTGTAAAGCATAAAGTCCTGAAAGGGAAATAATAAGCAATTTAGCAACGTCAAGTCCATCATAAAGATGCTACCTTCAGCTCGGGTCTCTCTACACTTCCGAGATTAAGTTCATCTAGAATAGGTGCCTTCTTCCATTCAAGCTTTTTGCCAGGTTTATTTTTTCTCTTTAGGGTCAATTGTCCGTCACAGCGTCGCAAATGTTCAAATCCACACGCAGGATGAATTGTTCGCGTCGTGGAAAATCATTGCAAAGTAAAAGATACATGCTTTTCCTGTGATCGGATGTTCCGATGAAGCTTTACCTTAAAAAAAAAAAGAAAGAAAGAAAGAAGAAAATAAAATATTTATTTTTAAGTAGTGCTTACTCGTGTTTTTAATGCTTTCCTTGGTTGGTTTTTTTTGGCGCTCGGTTTATTTAGAACGCATTCTGTTTTTATCTCCAGGCCACAACAAGCCTTTCTGAGCCATCGTTAAACTTGAAATATGAAGCGACGTGACAGCACTGGGGTTTGAAAACAGCGATGACAAATGACCGAATGTGCCAAACCGTGGACTGTGGAGTGGGGGGAAAGGTGTGTGAAAACACCTTGGGTGTAAAACAATAACACGATGGTGCCAAGAAACCATGGTGTGTTTGTGTATGTGTTACCGATACCTATACCGCATTGAGCCTTAATGCATTCATGCTTAGCTGCATTCTAGCTTTGATGAAACCCACCATGTTAATAATAATAATAATCTAATACGTTTATTAGATTTTGTTAATGTTACTGACGGTGTGTTTGTTACGGATAGTAAGTAATGAAATGTTGTTGAGAGGAGTCATAGCCTTATCTATAACAGTTATATCAATTGTGCAAAATCCAATGAAATTCTTCTTAGCTATTTGAATTTTAATTTCTACAAATGTGTGAAATTTGGTTGTACAGCCAGTTTTAGATCTAATTTGTAAGATTTATTACCAGAAACCTATAGACTGCTCATATGGATATGAGTGTACTCAACCGTGATACTTCAGTACTTCAGTATGTGATCAAAACATGGAGTCCTGATGTGTTTAGCCTCATTTGGTCCTATTCTAGCCTGCTTATTTCATTACCCGAACGGAAAATGTAACACAATCAAGTCTCTGTGACCCATATCATGAAGAAGCAGGGTGTGTCTAAAGGTTTACGCTCACTTGAAAAGCCTGAACAAACACTATCTTAAATCATGACTGGGCACTCTTGGCACTTTCACACCTGCAACCTTTTCCATAAATTTAATGAAGCACTTCCATTTAGAGGTCATGTGTGAATAGCTGCCATTTTCCAAATGCCTTTAAATAATCTCCGGCAGTTTGATGGCTCAAGACACATTGTAGCATTTCTGTACCATCTTCATATTGACTGTTATGTAAGGACAGTGCTGTAATATTTATGGCTCAATATTGGACTATTATATTTGGATAGGTTACTCGCTTGCATAATGACACTCGCTCTGTGTGCAAAGCTGTTAATGATCTACTTTTACATGGTAAGGAATTTATAGGTAATGTCTTTTTCGTTTTTTTCTCACACGACAAAATCTGCCACTGCACAACAGTGCTTGAGCGTGTGCTGTTAGAAGAAATTAATTAGTGATCTGGAGCAAAATAAGGTTGCTGCCAACCTGAAATTTAATTAATCTATAACAGCAGAATCTAAATAGCTCTGAAATGTTTTCCTCCTTTTATATATTTGCCAATTTCCCAATGCTAATCATTTTTATTTATAAGCAGTCGTTAATAAGACAAAAAAGAGAAACTCAAAGCATGAACTCCTCTGTCCTTGCCTTAGACTAATCCGTTAGACTAATCCATGCCTTAAAAACTTAAAGCTGCAGTTTTTTTTTACATCTAACAGTTATGAGGTGTTAACACTGGAGACTCCTTCCATGAATGTTAAATAAACATATTTTTTTTTACCGAAAACCTCACCAACTTTTTTTTTTATTTACCTGTTATTGCAGAGTTATTCCACCCTTCAAGTCGAGCACATTACTATAAACCTGTGATTTCCCAGATCTGCTGTTATAGAAAATTAATCAACACCTTCTGACCAATCAGAATGGAGAATTCGACTCTGCTGTTGAATATACCGTTGTATCTAATCCGATCTCTGCACTCTGCCCATAAAGGAACTGCTATGTTTCAGAGATTCACAAGTATCAAGTTTCATCTTCCATCTTGTATTGTAAAATCCAGGGTGATTTATTTCTTTTATTTTTGTCTGATATTCCTGGCTCTAGCTGTGATTTCCAGAATATCCTCAGGCCTGCGGGAGGCTGTTACGGTTTTATTGACCCAAACTGAGGTCACTGAAGTGCATCGCTCGAAGTTTCTTGCCTCCCCTTTAGATCTAATTCACAACCCTTCGCCGTTTCTCTAGTTTATTAGGTGAAAGACAGTGGGATTTATTGCTGGGTTACAAAATCATAACAATAACGGATCAATCATATATAATGAGCAGCACATTCCATCACTTCGACCAATAAATATTTGGTTGTTATTGGAGTTTGTGTTTACAGAGTATATTGAGGTACATTTCCTTTAAATGTACAGGAAAAGGTGTTAGAACTGCACGAGCGTTATTTGTGTTTGGATTAAAGGACATTCTTAACAGCAGTTTATATGGAGAAAGTTATGAACTGGTCGATTTACTGCATCTCATTGTTGTTAAGATCTGGACTTTACGCTGTATTTAGTTTTTGCCAAACATGGCATTATGCATAATGACCAAACATCTCCACCTCCATCAGTCTAAAGGATTTTATTGGAGCTGTTTCTCAGCCACCCTTCCATGAAAGGGTCAGTCTTTTTCAGATTGTGCTGTCATGAACATAAATTCACATGATGTAACACTTTGGTTCATTTTTAGATCTCTGAGCTAATGGTTCGATGGTTTGATCTAGGACTGGATTTGCTGGGACACCCACTCCTGGGAAGATTGGCAACTGTCTTGAAGGCTCTCCATTTCTAAACAATCCTTCTCACTGTAGAATGGTGAATTTCAAATTGTTTGGAGATGGCCTTATAACCCTTACCAGATTGATGAGCAGCAACAATGGCTTCCCTGAGGTCACGGCTGGTGTCCTTTCTTCCTCACATGATGTAGACACACTCCTGAGTGCTCCAGAACACCAACCTGACAAAAGTTGTCCTTTTATAGAGGTACTCAAACTTCTTGATGATCAACGAAGCTTGTGCATTTTATTAGTAACAACTGGCTGTTAATTACTCACTTAATAATAGTACGAGTAGGAAGGGCGTGCTTATTTTTCCCATCTGGTGTTGTCAGAATGTTGGTTTACTTTGTTGGGACTAAATGTTGAAATCTGTTGTGAGGGTTTTTTTTGGTCACTTGAGGGTATTAGTCTGTTTGTATAAGTTGGTAAGGGCTGCCCAATTGTTATATTGCCCCTGATAAATAACAACATAGAATAGAAACTTTCCTTTTCATATGGCAGTGGCTTTCGTTTTTCTCAAAAATTATATATACCTTTGTAAATTTATGATTTTAGTCCAAAAATCATTATTTACACACAGAACATATTTATATATTTTTTAAAAGTAAGCTTATTATATGAAATTTGGTAAAATGCTTAGAAATGACTTGTTTAGAAATATGTTTTGTTCTACTAATTTTTTGCTTGTTTGATGTATTTTGGACTTAAATAGTTTAATTTAAGTCTATAATACACCCTTTATATGCACATTCTATGCACTAATAATAATAATGCACATTATATGCACCAATACTCATTATATGCACAATCATAAAGAAGCTCTAATGACAAATCACAAGAGGTCATGGCCTCTTTGAACAGCTGCTAGAACCGTGTTCTCTCTACGTTCAAGGAGATGTCCTTCGGCCCACTCTGTGTGATGAAAGGATACACAGTAAGTCACAAAAAA
Organism: Notoglanidium macrostoma; assembly: GCA_030068235.1. Lineage (NCBI taxonomy): Eukaryota > Metazoa > Chordata > Actinopteri > Siluriformes > Auchenoglanididae > Notoglanidium > Notoglanidium macrostoma. The sequence goes on along the minus strand of JAQQZR010000014.1, from coordinate 1,923,833 downwards.
AAAATCAACCCTGCTTTCAAGACAACTCTTGGCTCGGGGCGGCTGGAATGACTTTGCCATTAGTGTTGCCACACTGCACTTCAAACAGAGCTCGGAGATTGAGCTGCCAGGGCGTATAAAACATGGGGTGTTTGTCACATTCCTTTTCTACCTGTGCACAGTTTGGTTTCACCAAAAGTATAAGCTATGCATGGTTGCTAAAATACTACATTTCATACATGGGAGCCAAATGGAAGTGTAGAATATCTTTCTTATTGTATGTCCCAAATTAATTCAGAGCTTGGTCGATCATGTCCAGAGTAAAAATCAAATAAAGGCTGTACTAAAGTAAAGAAAGTACTGTGAGCATGGACCAATCAATGTTCAGAAAAAGTTCTGTTCAATTTCTGTGGCTGATTTTTTTTTTTTTTTTTTTTTTTTTTTTTTTTTTAAATGCCTGTGCCCATGAATCAAATTTTAAATTAGATCAATCCACTAATTTAGTTGCTTCCAAGGAAACAAAAAGTACAACGTGTGCATGTGTGTCCATGGCATAATTGCATTTACAGATTGTACCTTCAGTTTTATGTGATTTGTTGAATAGTTTTGCAAGGTAAACGACACTTAATACTTAAAGTATACAACACACTCAATTTAAAATTGAGTCTGAAAAAAAAAAAAAGCTTATCAAAATCATACCTGCTAAATGTCACAGTGGTCCATTGAGTTTTGGATATTTCAAAAACATATCAATAGGTGGATTGGCTACACCTAGTGTGAATGTGTGTGCAGGGTTTCCTGTGATGGACTGGCATCCCATCCAGTGTGTACCCCTGTTTCATATCCAGTTTTCCTGAGATATTAAATGTGTTTGTGGCTGGCAGAAATGTGGTGCTTGGTGGGGAACTTGGCAGAGAAAAATGATTGTGTCAGTAGGAGCTTCACTTCCCAAGTGTGAAGGAGAGAAAAATGGAAAGCTTTGAAGCCTTGCTTTAAGTTTTGTTTTCAGGTCCAAAATCAGAAAGCACAGGAAATATGTCACTAGAACAGCCCTGGTGTCTGGTAGTCCAGTACACGCTACCAGACTAATGGTTATGGAGAATGACCCAAAGTACAACATTGAACTGTAACGTGATCTCAAATTTCCTGTTGTCACAAGTGAATTTTCCATCATTCAATACTGATACATACCATAGTAAGTTCGTTATCACAGAGGAGCAGTTCTACTGAGATGTTTTCTTTATTATTCACCCTTCCACCTACATCATGTATTGGAGGAAAAAAAAAAACTCTAAACAATGAGTGCCATACAGTAAGTAGTAAACAACTATTTACTGCTGTTTATTCCCAGGATTTTGCATTGTGGAGGAGCATGAGGCGATCTTTGCAGCCATTGTTTTGTTTTTCAGGAAAGAAAAAGGAGAAGACGAGGTCGTCGGCCCCCTGTTGCATCCTCTGCCTCTGTAATTATTCGCGCGCCTGAGTGGAATGCAGCTTGACATTTTTCTATTCCCTCCGCACGCTGGGGAAATTGGAACAAAAGCATGCATTATTGCTTACTCCTCGCCGTCTGATGGCCCTGGACAGATGCGCCTGGGTTTGTTAGTAAGCACTGTGCTCTCGCTCTCTCTGGGACCTAAGCTGCTGTGTCTGACCGTTAGTTTATTCGAGGATCCTTTAAAGATACTCAAAGTAGTGGTTTTGAAGTTTGCTTAGCAGAAACATGGTGTCTCTTTTCTTTTTCACCGCTGCACTTGTTTGTGGGAAGATTAGGGATGTAACACAATGAATGTATCCGTAGCTGTATTTGTCTGCAGCTCAAAATATTTGTATATTTATTTGGATTTAAAGAAGAACTGGGTGTGGCCAAGTGTAAACAACTTGTCACACATACTTTGTCCCAAAAGCTTCATGTCTGGCCACTCATGGATGTAAAAACCTTCTGCTGGGTGACTTTTCTGATGCACCCTATGGGATCCCAGTCCCAGCGCACATGGGAAACTCACTGTGCTGATGTCACATAAACCGGGATATTTTGGATTTGCTTTCTAAACACTTCACTAGGCACTAAGTTTTTGGACCGGACATCGTATAGCTTTTAATCATAAGAGCTCAAAATTCAAGTTCGTCTTTGCATCTCATATTGTGCTGTATACTGATTTTGGTGTTATAATAAATGGAGATTTTAGCTAATCCTCACACAAAAGGAGGTCCCTCAGGGTTCACTGTTAGGGCACTTTTAATTGTGAGAAACCTTTAATAATGACAGGCTCGAATGATCTCATGCAACCTTCTTCATCTCACACCAAATCCTGCTTCTCATTCAGTACGTACGCTCCCTGGTGTAAATGAATAATTGAGCATTTTCTATGAAATAACACCGAAGCCTGGCATTTTGAACATCCAGCAAGATATACCCACATGGCAATCATTCTGTAGAGCACCTATGATCTACTAAGTGCTGTTGAATTCTCAGTCCTGATTGGTCAGAAAATGTTGAGTTTTTTTTTGTTGTTTTTTGTTTTGTTTTATAACAGGTGCTCTGATCCAGGTGAAAAGTTTTAGAGCAACACACTCATCCTAATAACTTATTGTTTCTATAGTTACAACGTACATGTGGACTTCTACACTGGACACGAACTACCTTGTTTTACAGATGTTAAAAAACAAATGTGTCATGGTTTACTGCTGTACTATAAGATAAATAAAACATTTTAGTCTTATAAAGACCCTCCAGATCATTAGAATTCCACTATGACTCAAATTCTGTTGTTCATCATTCTGGCCATCGTAACAAAGAAAAAGGTTTGTTACACTGTACACATCTGGATATCTACATAGTGATAATAGCGTTACATTGAACAGAACGATATTCATGTAACACTGTGTAAGCACTTTGGTGTCTAATGCCGCTGTAATAAAACTTGAACTTTTTCTGCTCTGAATATGGCTATTTGACCTTTTGCTTCATTGAAACGGAAAGACAATTTACACACATACCGAACTGAGAGATTTTCTCCTGTGAGCATATAATCTACCTCCCTATGGGCTTCAGAAATGAACAAAGGAAACTCTGTGGTGTGCTATTTTTCATCTCTTTTTTTTCTCGCTATCTTTGAATGAGAAGAGAGAATAGAGGTTTTGAGGTTACCTTTTTGAATTGGTTGATACAGTGGCTAATTATTACAGGATGTAGAAATCAAACACCTTTTTAACTGCCTGCAGATGAATCAAGGGACGGAAATGAGTTGGAACTGAATAGGCAAATAACATAGATAAACTTCAAGAAAAGCAGTACTGATATCTTTTTTCCTCTTTTTTACAAGTGTTTAATGACATTATTAGCGCTCACTCCAACCAGTAAGAGTTTTTCTTTCTGTAAGAATAATATGATTAATCAGCCCCTTCATAAGATGTAAGATGATGAACAGGCCAATTTCCAATCTTACGTACTTAAATGTCATGATTAGATTTATTGTGGAAGGGTAATTAAAATAAAGCCACAATGAAGCAATTACTTCCAGTGATGTTAGCTTTGGTAACAGCAACACGGCATAGCCCAATTATGAAAAGTGATTAACGACAATAATTTGAGATTAATTAGCATAGAAATAGAACTCTAAGACAAACTATAATCATTTTCTAAGAAAGATCTTATCAGAGCAGGGGTTTTACGAATATTTACATAAAATGTGGAAAAAACACATGTGGTACGTTATGTATATTTTCTATCATTCTCATAAATACTCGGTCAAGATTAATCTTGAAAATAAATTCGAAAAAGAAATGAGGAAATGGATGACATTATATTAAATGATAAATTATTTTCATGTACCTTTGGCTCGTACACAAGATTTGTGTGTGTGTTTGTGTGTGTGTGTCCTGAGGCAACAATCAGCTAACATTTGAAGCCCAGTGCATCGAAAGACTGCGAGACTGAAAGACTAGAAACACACTATCAAATATTCTGTTTTGTAGATGGAAAAGTTAAGATCAGCAATGGGTGATCTCCCGTCAGTGAGACTGGTTTTTCAAAATATATGTGTAAGACTGGTAAAACCTTTCACATGGTGAAATTTTAACATTTTCTACTATATATAGCTCTGACTTTCTCAGACTTTCCTGAACTGAAACGTTTCGTTTTTGCACACTTCTCAAACACAAAAAAAAGAAGAAAGATTTCATTCCAGTTCCGGTGAAAGACGGCAACACGCTGATTGCCTACAATCAACTGGTATTTAATTTGCATTTCATTAAATATGTGTTAAATAATATATTAAAAATAATAAATAAGACAAAATGGAATGGAAAATGCATAATCACTTTGATCAGCATCAACATCTTATTTAATGACGTAAAGGTTTATCACTGTAAGCAAGTTAGAGGTTTAGTGTAATCACAGGATTTGAGTAGCTGGTGAATGAGCAACATGAATTGTAACTATAAATGGTTAAAAAGTAAATATTCTTTAAACATCGGTAAGCTGGTGTTGCTTTATAGGAATAAAAACAACAGCAAATGTAGGCACATGCTGTCATAGGAAAATAATCAACAGTAACTCTGCTTCGCATCAGGCTGCCTCTTACCACCTCTTATAGGATTATTTTTCAATAACAACACCCTTATCACAACATAACATCGTAAAAGTATATAGCCACTGCCCCTGTTACAAACCATAACTGTGTGTGAAAAGAAAAATGAACTATTTTTATTCTGACCACAATATTTAGGCATTGGCCTGAAAATGAAAAGAGGCATTGGGATCACCATGATGGTGTGAAGGTCTAGAAGCTTGTAGCCAGAGGGAAGGTAATGTAGTGGAACAGGATTGAAATTAACGTATATGTTACTTTTTCTTTTCCAAACCAGTTTACACCCACACGCTTCTCTTCTCAGGCACAAACACCATAAAAAAGACTCAGTGCAGCCGTTAACCCACTAAGGCATTTGTGTCCTTCAGTTTCTAAGAATTTGGGGATATAATATCCACTCTGCACTCTGAGACAGATCATCTAATGAGCTCTAAAGTTCAAATGTCACGCATTTAGTAGTTCTCCAGTATACTAAGATGAGGAGGGATCTGCTTTGAACCGGTTTAAAAAAAAAACAAACAAAAAAAAAACACACATTTGAGCCAATGCATAATTAATTTTTCATTACCATTCCTCCTGTAAGGTATTCAAAAATAAGATGGGGAACCTGGAGCTGTGGGTGACCCTGGAGTCAACACTACCCTCCGCTCATCCACGCTGTCTGGTTAGATTATCAATCACAAAATACATCTCCCACAACAACCGGAACTCTGCTTCAGAATCTGGACGAACAACTGTCCATTTCAAAACTTTGCATCCTCACATCTCCAGGGTCAATAATCTCACATCACTGTCTGTGTAGAGTTTCTATGCATGTTCTCCTCCATTGGTTTCCTCTGGGTTCTCCAGTTTCCTCACACCTTCTCAAAACATCCCAATAGGTGGATTACCTAAGATGAATTGCTTCTCCATCCTGGATGTATTCCTGCTTCAGACCTGGTGGTCCTGAGATAGGTTCCATATCCATATTGAACTTGACCAGGATATAATGCTTACTGAAGTTGAATGAATGAATAATTATGGTTTCCTTGCATTGCTTGAGAAAGTATGTGTAATGCATTTTGAAGCGCATTTTAAATATCCACTCCCTCATGGATCAAGGTCTTATCTTGGTGAAGCGGCTTGTGAACCGAGGGACTATGTCTTGTGTTGCTACTTTATGAGATGAATGCCAGATTTCATCTCCATTTTGTCTCTTCTGCTGTTTGTGGTTTGGAGAGGCATCCAATATGGAGATGATGTTCTTCTTTTGGCATTATCTGAACTGGACCTCTAACATGCTTATATGAAATGGATGGGATGAGAAATCAGAACGTACATCTCTGAGGCGATGGTTCTCTCTTGGAAAAGAGTGGGATGCTTTTTTCAGATGAGGGGATAGACCTTGCCCCCGGTGTAGAAGTTCAAGTTTCTTGATGGATTGGGTCAGCAGCAGCAGCAGTGTTAACATTGATCTACTGGCCTGTGGTGAAGCAGGAACACAGTTTGGGAACAAGTAGTATTCTCTGACAAGGTGGTGAGTTTGGCAATCTGGGGAGCCTGGGGGTAGAGTCACTGCTCCACTGGATCATGAGGAGCCAGCTGAGGTTGTATGAACACCATGCAAGGATGCTCTCTTGCCAGGTCCTGGTAGAGCTCCATAAGACGCATTCCACTGGATGGGGAATCTAAGGCAGATCAAGGACCCGCTGAAGAGATTGTATGTCAAAATTGGCTTGGGAATGTCTGGGGATTCCCCATTAGAAGCTGGATAAATGACATTTATCCCACAGCAGGATAAATGAATGAGCAAATGAATGCCTTTAAATATTCACAGATCTTACTTATTGGGAGCCAATGATAAGTGATTCTAGAGTTCGAGTACATTTAGATTAATAATGGCTATGGTTCATCGAAAGAGATGCTCCTTGTGTATAATTCCTCAAGCAATCTTACCTTTCCTGCACTCCCACTCAAACCTGTTTCTTTCAATGCAACCATATCCATTTTCCAGATGATTTATTTGCAGCATTTAACAATTTTCCAGATGATGAGAGGCGCAATTAATTGCTAAAGGGGCTGTGCTTATTTACTCAGAGGTGGATTGCAATTAGAAAAAGGCGCATAAGTGGTTTACACCGTGTAATTGCGGTAGTGTTCTGCTGGAGAGTCGAGTCCATGGTAATTCTGAAGTGCTCGTCAAACCGATTGAGCTCTCTCTGAAAACACCGCTCTTGTCACATTTTCCTTCATAAACACAAGCCTTCGCAGATTAACGCCTGCAGGACTGCATACAGCAGTTTAAAACAATGCAGCGCTGTTTTTTCTTCTGATATTGTTCACTAATTCATGTGCAGAGCTGTCAAAGCCATCCACATGCTATCTGCAAGGAAGTTAATTGCAGGCTTTACAGGAGGGGATGTTCACGTTCAGGCAATAGAATAGCCCAGAATATTGAAATGGGTGAAACAAAATAATTTCAAATAAAAAATAAGTTGTGTTTCCATAAGTATTTACCCCTGTTGGTGTGAAACCCTTAAATTTGTTCTGCTTGCCATCAGAAGTCACATAATTTCTTGAATGACATCAACTTGCTTGCAATTAAAGTGCTATGTGATTTCAGTATAAACGCATCTGTTCCTGGAAGCCTCAAACAGCACAAAGAGAACCAAGGACTTAGCAAACAAGTCTGGGGAAAAGTTCTGAAAAGCTATCAATCAAAGTTTATACAAAGCTGAGCATCCCATGGGACACCATTAAATCCATTATTTAAAAAAAGTCAAATTTTTCCTCCTCCTAGAGGAGGCACTCCACCAAAACTTAGTGACCGGGTAAAGAGGGCATTAGTCGGATAAGCAATATGACGACACTAGCTGAGAGATTAATTCAGCACCAAGAGGAGTCTTACATTAAACACAGACATGCTTATCATCCAGAATGTGTGCATATCAGAGTATGGACATTTACTTAAGAGTCACTTGTGAATTAAGTGAATCAATTCCAGCTCACCCATCAGTAAAACATGGTGTTGTCTAAGGATCTTAAAAATTTTGACAAACAAACTGCTTTAGTGGATATCCTGTCATGTCACAGATTCATAGTCACCTTGTTGAAACCCCAGTGACTCCGAAAGGCTCAGTGGATTTACTCCTGCTGCATCATCGTCTACAGAAAATGTTTCATTTCTCAAACAAAGTGTAAGCTTGTTGAGAGCCTGTCAATCATCTGCTAGAGACATCCAGCCTCCACTTTATTAAAGCAGCAAAGAATGTGTTATAATCCAAATCTGAACTGTGAATACTAGGGAAAAAATGTGTGTGGGTAACTCAGACATAGGAGAGAAAGAAAATCTGCACTTCTGGATTTCAGCTTCAATACAGAAGGACATTTTTACATATTTTTTGAGTAAATATTTATTTTACTAAATGACTTTAGGTTTGGATGTAATAAATACATTTTCTTGCAATTCTTTATTGCCATACATAACACTGTATATATATATATATCTATATATATATGCACTATATTGTTGTAGCAAGATGAGAAATCATTTCCTTCAGGCAGTAGTGAATGATTAATGCATATTATTTACAGTTCGTGAATTAATTTAGCTATAATTAAGCTATTTAGTTATTCCTAGCACAGTAGCTAAATGTCATTGTTCAACAAGTCAGTTAAGTAATGAATTTTATTCTGAAGTAAGTAAGGGATAAAACACTTAGGAGCGTGCCTTTTTATGGAAATAATTGATGTGGTTTATGGAAATAACATTCAGTCCCACACCAGCCTCTCTTGAAACTAATAAACAAAAAAAATAAAAAATAAAAAATGGAGCTTGTCATGTGACAAAGAAAGTGGAGACTCCTTCCATAAACATTAAAAAATGTCTCCTCAGAGAAACCTACAAGGGTTTTATTTTGGCTTAATAAGGGCGCATCTAATAGTCTTGGATTACTCGTAGCATTTCCTGCGGTATTATGTGCCACGCCATATGTATATACACCTTGACTTCTGCACCATGACAATTTCAGAATGTGAAATAAACAGTGTCCATGTTTGGCAAGCTTGTCTGTGTGCCTCCGCTGCATTTCTTGGCTCCAGCTTCTTTAAATAAAACTCACCGTTTTCGTCCGTGCTACATCTCTATCGCTCAGTTTCTGCCGGAGATCTCCGGCATATGGTGCCATGTGGTGTTTTCGCACAACCAACCCCCGAGCACACTGAATTCACGTTATTTATTTCTTTTTCCGGTGAAGTCGTGGGCATCCGTTCGAATCGCTGTGTGTCGCTGGGGCCACGTGGGGGTGCGCCAACTTTTTTCCTCACAGATGCTGCTGCTCCTCTGTTTGCAGGTAACGTGCCTTTAAAGTCAATGAGGGAGAAACAGCTTGTGTCGTTCAAAGCGCCTGAGAGAAAATAACCAGCTGTGCCTCACCGCCAAGAATTCAGGATCTCAGAAACTGACGGTCTTTAGGTTTGCTTGTTTAGTGATTTAACATTCATTTGCTACCGGGGGGGAAAAAAGCCATCTCTCCATAGGCCAAGGCAGGATCTGGCTCCCATGCTGCAGATTATTAATATGCACTGTCCCTGTTAAACAAACACAATAAATTAGATACACAAATTCACAAAATCGTTGTTTGCTTTTCTCAGAGTCTCTGGTGTGAATTGAAATGTAAAACCTACAGAACATCGTTCTACATGTAATTAGACTCTTGCCAGAGTTATGTTTGCAAAATTATAATGTAGGGGGGAAAAAACATTGCGTTTGTGCTCGGTTAACGGAAATTTCTTCATTATAGACTGTCGGGAGACGCTCGTCTTGCTGCAGGAAGTAAACTTTCACGATTTGCCATCTGTCCCACCGTTAATGCACTAAAGCTAGCTGTTTATGAGTAGCGGAAGATGCAAACAGCTTGAGAGGAGATTTCTAGGAGCTCTGCATTACACAGTTTGATTTATTTCTAATTTCTTGCGAATCCTTTTCACGCACAAGCTCGATAATGACAAAGCAAATGAAACTTCCCGAGGTAGAAAAAGAATGAATAGTACACTCTCTATTTACTTTGAATGTTGTCTGTAAAACAAGGTAGTTTTGTCACTTGCATTACAGCAGCTGTAAGCAATTGTCACCAGCCTGTTTTTTTTCTCTCTCTCTCTCTTTCTCTCTCTTGAAGATAATAAGTCCAAAAAAAACCCACATAACTTGTCATGTTACAAAGAACCTGTAAATCGCTGACACTGGAGACTCCTTCCATTAATGTTTAACAAAAATGTGTCCATGTAAACAATTAACCTTTTCTTTTTGACAATTTCCAATAAAAATGTATATATGTTTGGCTACGTTTTTGTTATCATAATGGCCAGAGCGCATTTTGAAGCCGTTTGTACAAAGGACAGCACCCATAGCTCTACCACTTACTCAGCTGAGCGAGATAAAGCGGATATGAATCGGGCTTATGGAAGCTCCTGGGTAATAAAAGAGAGATTTTGGCCAGGACAGAAGTGCCATTGGTATTTATTGCTGTGTGGAAAATATAGCCTTTTTATCCAGCTGAATGGATCCTACCGATGTTTTTCATTCTGTTTCGTAGGTTGACATAAACTTCTGCTTAATATAGTATGAATCGCCAGTCGAATACTGCAAAGCGTATGGTTTATGTGTTTTGGGACGACACACACATTCTTAAGATTCACATGTATTGATTTTTTTTTTTTTCCTTTTATCTAAACTAAATTCAGTTCAGTTGTAAATCTGAGCAGCTTAGCTTTCTCAGGTGCCATTATGTGTTCCAAACACACAGATATGTGTACTGGTAAAAGACATTTTAATCACAGCTACATGAACCTCACACGTTCATGTTTTATTAATGTTAAAACATTAATAAAGCATTCAGAAAGCATTTTGTCTGTGTCCCAGCCCACTATGATTACACTTTACCTGCAAATATATTCATTAATATACTTAGTTGTTTTAACATTCCTCACACATCCACAAAATTCACTCAACCATGTTACCTGAACACTTCCATCCTTATGAGCCCGATATTATTTGACATAATCCCCAATAAGAAGTCGGAGAATATCCTAATGATCCTGCGAAGAAGAAAAGTTTTCTCTTTGCTATTTTTTTTTTTTCCTTTATGTTAACTGATATTGTGATATTGACTCATTAGGTCGCTTTGAATGCACAGGATGCATTTGAATGCAAATTATAGAAAACAAGTAATTTAAATGAAAATAATTGGATCGTCCGTCATTCCGTTAATTTGGATGCTAGGGTAAGACGTTGCAAATTCTTTGCTAATCCTGTTTCTCATTTAAGAACAAAATGCATCCATCTGCAAAGTAACATTGTAAAAACAAAAGGGGGGGGGGGGGGGGGGAGAGAAATTTTGGTAAGATGAGTAACATTTTTTTTTATTTGTACTTTGTTGTAAGATACATTGTTTTAAAGTGCAATTGTGAAGATTCAGGTATAATGATCTAATCCAAAGGCAAAAAGAAAACCACCAGGCTTCCAGTTACTAAAGGACAGAGTGACATCCTGAGTTACAACTGCCTTAACCTTTAACCTCAGAATGTTGTTCTCTTTCATCAAAAGAGACTGAAAAGGACTTATTGGTGGCTTGGTAGTAATTTACTGCGTGTAATGGTATTGACTGGAAACCGAGGCTTCCACACTGTACGCCAATAGCTGTAGTGTGTAACTGGGTCAGCGTGAACCCGCAGCGTCAGAACATAAATCATCGCCGGGGTTGCTGAGTGCCTGAAGGCATGGATCTCCTGTCCGAAGAACTCAGACCCCTGAGACACACCGATTCGTTCCTCATAATTAGCTAATTCAATCGGTCCGGTTAATTAAAGATGCCTCGAAAAATCTAATAGAGTTTGCCCGAGGCCCGCTCCTTCAAGAAAGCACTTGGAGGGATTATGTTGAATGTCACTTTCAGACCATGTGCTAAATTTTCACACGGATCATCTTACCGCTCTCATCTCGAGCCCACAATGCATTTCATTTAGCATTAGCGAGCACCACGGCTCTAAACCGCCTTGTGCACATCGCATTTGACTCATTCATTAATTTTTTTTTTTTATCAATATCATGCAGCCGTGCAGTTCTCTTTTATCTGCTTTAAAAATAAGTTTACTGCTAAGATGCATTTAGTCTATTTTAATTTATCTGTGTGTCAGGAAGTAATTGTGCTGAAAAAGAGGTGTTGGCCAGCAACGGAATAAACACGCAGAAGTGAGGAAAGGAATGTAGCGAGAACGGGAACCGTCACACATATTTAGTTCCCTAATACACATCATCGACTGTACGGCGAACAATGTTCACACACTTGAAACAAAACAATTGCCTAAAATATCATTGGGATGTTTAACATGTTTGATGTTGTGTTCAAGTGTAAATGGAGCATTTTATTCAGTCTTTTTTTTATTATTATTATTCAGTGTAAGTTGTGTGTACAGGCATTTGACTGCCAATTATGTGATTTAGAAAAATGAACAGCTTTTACCTGGGAGTAATGAACATTCATAGCTGAAATGAGTTCTCTACAAACGCATTACTCCTTTTTGTTTGAATGTACGCTGTTATTTCTGCGCTGTGACTTTAAAAGCGGTCACTATTTTACAGCCGTTTCCAACAAAAAGTGTGAATGTAACTGCTACACCACGATCTTTATGTCTACGTCACTTTGTTGAACCAATCAGAATTGTAGCTACAAACAACTGGATGATCAAATAAATAAAAATATTACGGAATCTTCAGAGTCACAGAGAGAACATTGAACACTTGCTAAGCAGTGAAGAGTCCGAAGGTGACTGTCCTTTTTCGCTCGTGGTGCTTTGTGATTGAGTGCAGATTGAGATCAACTCAGCGTATTGAACTGAATTAGTGAACTGAATCTGGGCACAAAAAACGCCGGCAGGATAAAAATTTTAGTTTCCTGCCAAGGCCGAACTCACAGCCCAAGATTGCCTGGAATGCTAATTGCTAGAATATGCTATCAGGACGTGCTAGCCTTCATCAGCAGCCATCAGGGCTTTGGTTTTCTCTCTCTCTCTCATTATCCCTGTCTGCTTGTCCTTTATTTTTAGCCTGGTTTTGCTCTGGGCACTAAGGTCTCCAGTGCTCATTTCTTTCTTTGACACAACGGGACTGATTAAAAAGGGCAGAAGTGATGGCCACAGGCCCCGACTCTCATTCACTCTCCTTTATCCTTCCATGAGATCTCTCCACTTTCTCCTCTCTAACTCTGATTGTTCTAATTCCCACATGTTCCCGCTGCAGAGTCTCACAGGACCATATCACTCAGACACATCGACCTGAGCTGCAGGGAGGACAGGTGCGAGGTGTCGGGGAGAACAGCTACAGAACTGCTCTCTACCTTATTCTATTCTGTTCCATTCTGTTTGTGTGTTTGTCCTTTTATCTATCTAATGTTCAATCTTCTTATTGAAACAACTATCTATCTATCCATCCACATCCCCTGCACTTAGCATCTGTCTATCCAATATTTTGTAATCATTCGTGTATATAATGCCAGGATGACTTATATATTTTTTTCTTTCTGTGCAGTTTTCTAGCTGCAACCCTTTTGGATGAAACTTGCTTTTCAGAGGAAAAAAATCCTATTAGTGGAATTCACAAGGAAGAGTCTGGGGTGAATTGGAAAGAAGGTTTTTTTTTTTTTTTCTTTTGCGCCTGATTAGAGAAATGGAAGGGAAATTGATATTGGCTCTCCGTAAAAACTAACCAGAAATAGCCTTGAAAGAGTCGGCCATCACACATCCTCCAAATCCTCCCTGTGTGTCCATGCTAGTTCCCAAATGGCCGTGTGTGTGTGTGTGTGTGTGTGTGTGTGTGTGTGTGTGTGTGTGTCCACAGCCTGAGCTTTCAAGTTAACAGCACTGCAGTCAACTGCAGTGAAGTCACCTATAGATGGGACAAATCCCCCGCAGAGAGGAGAAAATTTCCCCCAGATTGACTTTGAACTCTGAATCGCTAATGTCCGCACTAAGTGAATGCGAAATGAGGGTGCCATTGGGAAGAAAAATGGCTGTCACGTTTAGAGGATTGGTGGCATAAATCCTGAGATAAACTATTTCACTTTATGTAGTCGCCCCCAGCTGTAAATCTTCTGTGCATCATCCTGTTCTCCTTCTGTTTCTTCGGTTTGAGCTGTTTTTGTTTGTTAATTATATTCATCTGCCTGCAGATGACTTTGTCTAATAAACTGTACCTTTATACTGCAAAATTCAAAGATCTAAGCTTTACTAGTATTAATGTAATTCATACCACAGCATCGTTGAATTTTTGATTCTGACTGGCCAGACATTGTTGATTGATTGTCTATAATAGCAGTTCTGACAGTTATTCCTATCACAGATGTATATTAATTATTATAAATCTTATAATATATTATCGGTTCTGTAGTAACGACTAATTCAGAAGGACATTGGAAGCTTTCTGTGATGTGTATTTGTGCAAGGAGTCTCCAGTTTGTAACAGTCAGAGATAAAGCTGTAACTTTAAAAAAGGGTTCTCTCGTCATCTTAAAAAAAGTGATGGAATGACTATTTATTGCTGGTGAAAGCAATAACAGGAGCAAACATTTAACACAGCAATTAAATTATGACATGCTTTTATGGAAAAATAATCTTCTTTTTGCTGGTAACAGTAATTCCTCCACTCTGCTGTTGTTTATGTTCCCATGACAACATGCCGTTAAGTGTTGTATATTTCTGATTTAAAAAAAAAAAAAAAAAAAAAAAAAAAGTCAGGTGGATATAATTACATCAGAATTCGAAGTTGAAAAAGTTGTTTCTGGAGTTTCAAAGACTTGGAGAATCAAGCAAAGAAAACAAGGACACAAGGAGACTAAACAATGAACCCCTGGCATAGACTCACAGTCATAATATAAACGAGACCTCAAAATGACTGCAGAAAATCAAGTGCTATAAACATACTAATGAGACATAACAAGACTGATCACGAGTAACAGGTTCACACAAGCGTCGAGGGTGTAGTCAGGGTGGAGGTGGAGCAGGCGTGAGGAAAACAAAGAAAGAAACAGGAGGCTTGTATTCCAGCATTATGTGTGTTTGAGTCAGTACAATGTGTAAATGCTTAAACAATGACAATTAACAGGCATCACACCTCTCCAGGGTCCCTGGTTTGATTCAGAGCTCATCGATGACTCATTGTGTGGAGTTTCTCATGGTGTCTCTGTGTACATGTGGGTTTCCTCTGGCTTCTCCAGTTTCCTCCCACCATCCAAAATCATGCTGGTAAAAAGGACTCTGGACTCAGTGTTCACTCGGAGATAAATGAAAGAATGAATGAATGAATTAACACTACCTTGCAAGAAAAAAGAAAATCTTATTATGGCTTTATAATAAATTCTATTGGTAGATAGATTTCATTCTGGAAAAATTATCCTGATTTTTTTTAGCTTGACACGAGTTTAAGGTCTTGAAATGGATTTAAAAATCTTATAAAAAAAATCTTAATTAAGTATTTGGTTTATTGCAAGCTTTACATTAGGACGCACTAAATGAACTTCAGGATATTTGCACCTACTTAGATATCTTGTTTTTGTTGCTGTCCCAGGACAAAAAAAAAAATCTTTTTGGTTTAAATAGTGAATCTGAAAAAAATAAAAATAAAAAAATAATAAACCAAGTAAAGGTAAACCATTTTTGTTAAAGCTTTAGTACACTTTCCCCAGTAATATATTTTGCTTTTCTCATGTTTTTAAAGGCCAAGGTTTTTTTTCCCCTTCCCCCGGCCTAATGTTTTTCTATTTTGCCCTTAATGTTGTCAGCGGCCAAACACTAAATCATGTCGCTTGAAAACTGTAACGAGGGGCCGATGTCAGGTCAGGCGCAGCTCAATAAGGGTCCCTGATTGTATTTGCTAAATTCACGTTGAATCATGAGGGGCGCATGTCCGAGGTAAAAACACTTGACTTCGGTTTCAGACAAGCTGCCAGGAGAAATTACACTCAAGCCGCTGGAACAGAATCGCTGCTCGTTCGCTGTTACACAGCCATGTTGTTTTGCCCAGTCAATGAAAAGATTCCCACTTTCACACTCATGTTGTTTCAGAGTGTTCAGTCATTACACACACAAAAAAAAAACAAGCACTAATATAAGAAATACCAGTAATACTGGTTTGGTTCTAATTGAATTAAGCAGATTTTGAATGAGCTTTAACTCAAACTGGCAGTTGGATGGTTTCCACATGGACCGTTAACATCAGCAGAATAGATCAATTAGCATTAGAAATTAGCACCAAAGCAATTAAGTACGTTGTGTAAAAATGGTTAGCTTATTGAAAGTAGACTATATATGTTTGAGGTGCCAGTTTTCCTGAACTCATTGTCACTACGTAGGTACACAATTACTGATTGTAGCCCATATGTTGCACTTCATAACTTTCACCTTCTATCACGGGCCCACTGCTAACCACTGATGAAAAGATACAGCTCAAGTTTTGTTCAGAAACCGAACTATTAAAGGCGTATCTTGTACAATCATTCTGCCAGAAAAAAAAAAAGAAAGTAATCATTGAAAGCCGAATATTGCTGTGGCGTTCATGTCATGATGACTGTATGTAAACTTCCGACCACAACAACAAAACCCTACAATCCGTTTTGAGAAGAACCCTTTTTAGGAAGCTGGGACGGATAAGCATTCTCAAAAAAGAATCAACAAAGAATATGATCTTCAATAGATTCTGGAAAGTTCTTGCCGTTGGTCGTAGTTCTGGTCTGGAGGGTCAGATAGATCGTTCAACTGAACTATTCTGAACGTCACACTTGAAAGGGTTTGAATTCACAAACATTCTTTGGGCATTTGGATCGATTGTGCTTCAAGTAGAGATTAAACACTCCATGCCCTGCAGTTGCCGGTCTTCAGATCATGCAGAGAAGTGCTAGGTGGGTTTTGGTGCATGTGTCTTAGTTGCATGAATCAAACAACAGTAAACCATTTCTATATCGAGTGAGCTTAAGGACTCTTTCTGATTGCACTGTGAAATTCTCCTTGTGTACGGTGTCTGACTCTTCCACATTCTGTACATGATTGCTCTGTTTGATTACTTTAGTGCTCCGAGCATTTGAATTACATTGGAGAGGGCAGAAGTGCTAATGAGAGAGAGAGAAAGGGAGAGAGGAGAGCATTTCAGCTTGAATTATGCTAGATAGTGAAAAGAAGACTTCTCCAACATAGTAGATATACTTACTCCGTACGGAAAACAAAGACTAGAGTGTCGTTAGCGATATCACTCACAGAAATTGATATACAGTCTTGGATAATGACTTAGATGCTCTGGATTGTTCTTTTTTTCGTACATGACTATTTCATCAATGGAAAACAAGTCAAACTTGACACCAACCATTCATTCTTGAGATGTCATGCTGTCCACCACTCAGTGGGAGAGGCATTAAAAAATAGACGTCCAATCATTGGTTTTTTTTTTTGTTTTTTTTTAATGAATAGGATTTTTTTGTATAAAATAAATGAAGCTAACGCCGCCTAGACATTCTGTGTTCATTCATTTCAAGTCTTGTTCTATTGGCAGATGATTCTTTCTCGTCTTAAAGGTCCGCTATGTAGTGTTTTGAGGGTATCTACGAGCATATTCCTTAATATACCTTTTATTAGTGTATAATTACCTGTAACTATAAATAACAGCTTAGAATTAAGCTTAGAGCTCTTTATATCTACATAGGGAGTGGGTCCACCTCTCCGGAGCCACCATGTTGCACCACTACAGTAGCCCAGGATGGACAAACCACTAGAGAGCTCCTTCAGCATTTCCCGTTTTTCCAGCACCCGAAACACGACAAAGAAAAAGAAAGGAAGAAAAGAAAGAAGAGGAATCAGTGTCTGCTGATGCTGGATAACAAGTTTGAGAACTCAAATTTTGAAAAATGGAGGATCATAATTTTTATTTAGCATGGACAAAGCAAGGGAGTGCGAATGTAAGTACTTGGAAATACGCTGCTGTCCTCCTTATGTTCTAATACACGCTTGGTAATGGAGGGGTAAGAGGGGGCATTCATGTGGATGGATCCTTAATAGTGGATCTTTTAGCATTTTGTTTTTAGAGGGAAGCTAAATTATCTGCTAATTGAATAAGAAATCTTAATTCTGGAAAAAAAATAGGCTGAATAATCCTACATTTGATTTATAAAAAAAAACTTCTAATAAGAAATATTAAGAACATTTTCCCATATTCAAGATATTTTCACTTGGTGAAGATACTTTTTGGCATTTTGGTTCCTATAGTAACAACCTACAGGGACTTTCATGGTAAATGCACCACATAATTAATAAATGGATTAAAAACATTGTTTTACAATGGAAAACCATCCATCCATTCATCCATTATCCATACCGCTTTATCCATCTGGGTCACGGGGGAAGCTGGAGCCAATCGGTGAGGCGGGGTACACCCTGGGCAGGTCGCCAGTCCACCTAACACAGACAACCAGCCACACACACTCGCATTCACACCTATTTGCAATTTAGAGTAGCCAGTTGACCTAATCTGCATGTCTACATGACTGTGGGAGGAAACCAGAGCACCCAGAGGAAACCCACGCATGGGGAGAACATGCAAACTCCGCACAGAGAGGCACCCTGGGTGACCCGGGGATCGAACCCAGGACCTTCTTGCTGTGAGGCGAAGGTGCTAACCACTGCACCACCGTGCCACCGCAATGGAAAACAACAGATATATTTTTAATTATATCAAGATCAGGTGTTAAAATAGCATTAATTAAAATTAATACCATGTGTTAAGAGTGTGATGTGTTACCATTTGAATAAAATAACAAAACAATAAAAAAAATATGGACAGGATACATTATAAATTATATATTAATGTTTTCTTGAATTTTAAGTATCAACTAAATACAATCTTATTTATCTTTGAGAATTTATGAGTTCTTGGTGGTGGACAAAGACATTACACGTTCTTTGCTCTGCTCTGCTCACGTTCCTGCAGCATCCAGGGCTTGTGAGAATATGTAAAATTATGTAGCGTGACACAAAGATGAAGCGGCAAGTTATTTATTATAGGGATAAAAAAAACAGCAGGAAATTGAGAAGTAATGAGACACAGCTCTATGACCTCGGCAGGTCTTGGGTTTTCTCCAGTTTTTTGTTAAGGTTTATCCACAAATCATATTCAGAGTACATACTGTGGATCAGAAGAAACAGACACGATCAGTGCACACAAATACCTTAATCATAATCCAGATCAGACACGCAGAGGTCAAAAGCAGAAGCATAACTAACAGGATTATAAAATAATAGGAACTAGAATTCAACTAAAACAGTGTATACAAACTGATCCCTTACTCACTATTCCCTACGTTGGGAAAAAAAAATCTAGAACACTGGTTTTCCATCCATCCATCCATTATCTATAGCACTATCCGTCTGGGTCGCGGGGAAGCTGGAGCCAATCCCAGCATCTTGGGGTGAGAGGCGGGGTACACCCTGGGCAGGT
>JAQQZR010000014.1:1871517-1898188 GCA_030068235.1 Notoglanidium macrostoma | reverse complement strand
TTTAGGACTTGTGTGAAAATCTGATGATGTTTTAGGTCATATTTATGCAGAAATATAGAAAATTCTAAAGGGTTCACGAACTTTCAAGCACAACTGTAGTTCTCCCCCGCATATATTCAGTTTATACAGCACTTTCTCATATTCACACTATGCCCCATTCACTTTAATCTCCTATAATCAGTTACTGGTCAACCAAACAAAGTTCAGAAGTGGACTGCTTTTTTTGTGAATGTGTTCAATGGCCTCCTGCGATCTTGATCAATTCATTAGCGAAACACAGCAGCTTCCTTAATTATGATCTGAATTCCGATTAGCAAAGCATCTGTTTTCCGTTTGATTTTACACTAACAAGAGCAGCTCCCTTGACTCTGATTCCTTCATGAGCGACATTAATTAGCGATGACAGATACAGTTGAACTAATTAAACTGACAGGCCTCTTGTGATTTGGGACGACATCATAAGAAGTGTGTGTGTGTGATAGATTAAGCAGAACAAAAGTAGTAAGTTTCGAAGCCTTCAGCCCGGCATGTTAGTAGCAGAGCAGATAAATGTGGATAGAGTCAATAGAGTGTCCAATACACCATTAAGAAAAATGAATGTGATAACATACAAAATAACATTCCTCCATATTCCAGACAACACCTCACACTGATTGTTACTTACTGTGTGAAAACATTGAGCAAATGCATATATAAATATTCATGATCATATGATATCACTGTTGAATTCATGATGTAAGGCTACTATGGGAAAGTTTGTATTTTACAGTTTTTCAGTAACATCAGTCTGCTTTTTTGTCTTAATAGCTTCAAGAGAAAAAAACTATATTTATCACATATATTTCAATAAGGGCTTCCACAAGAAAAGGCTAAACTCATTTGTCTCAGTCTTCATAATGGTAAAATAAAAACATTTGTTGGTATAGACAGAGTACATGTATAACAGAGCTATATTCTTCCTCTTGCTAAAATATAACCTAGATCATTTTTTGCTTTAGGAGTGGTTGTTAAAAAAAAAAAAAGAAAAGAAATGTTGTGGAGCGTGACATTGCGTTTGCACATCTGTGTGCCACGGGTCTTGGAGAGTGAATGCCTTCCCAGATTTACAGGATTGATTCTTATGGGCAAGAAAAGGCACTTTGTTTTTTATGAGGGCCTCCTAATGAAACTACAACAATCCCTCTATCTGTTATGAGAACTGAGGCCTGGGGAAGGGATAAGTCAGTTTGAGTATTGTTTAAATTTGCTGTGTGACATTGTGTGAGGATGTTATTTTGAAGCTTTTATAAGCTCTGTGGCCCAGATTTTGGGGGATCTATCTGATATCAATTCATACAGAGTGAACTGAAAATAAGCAAACATGAAACTATACAATAAATTACTCACTCGAAGAATATTTACATTTTATGGAAACTCTGTATAGCTATAACGCGCCAACAGGGAATGCACACGCAGAGTGTGGCTTATAACTTGCAAATCATTATCAAAATCTGCAGCAGGGGTCAGAGCGAAAGTCGACAGCGAGAAACCTGCATAATCTTAATCAAAACACAAAAGCAGGCAGGGGTCGAAGCCAGGAAGAAGAGCTAGTAACGAGGAAACAGGGAACAAAGGCTCGGAAACGCATATTAACCACATACAAGACTTTGCAAAGAAACAGAAGAACCTAAAGATGTAAAAGGACAAACTAATGGCAGAACTCAAAACAGGTGCACACATTAAGTAACAGAGAAAGGACTAGACCAAAACACAAGGACATTGTAAAGTAAACAAAAGGCTCATGTCATGAACTTTAAAGCAAAACATGAAAGCAGCAATCTGGGGGAAATCAGGCCAATAGTTTTGTTTTACATTAAACATTTACATTTACATGTTTACATGATGTATAACATAATGGACGGTATAAATGCCAAAATTCTAATCGTTAAAATGAGTCTTGGGACCATTCCTGTATTACATTGATGTAAGTCAATTTCATTACAGAGAAAATCTTTTCTCTGGATGCATATAAGAAATTAGTTGTATATTTGTCCGCTGAATTCCCATAGATCAACATCTGGTTTACTTACTCTCTGGGAAACAGCATACAAGAATAAGATTTATAAGCTAATATTCAATAAAATATTCTTAGATTGTTTGTGTTAAATATTACGTCAAAATAAGGGGACATTAAGGCTCAGGGCTTCTGTGGGAGGAATAAAAATGGTTTTGAAGTTACAGTCATCTCCACAATTAATATTACATTAAGCCTTTTATGGAGAGAATAACAGCAGGAGCTTCTTCCTGTAATGTCTAATAAAGTAGTAATAATATAATAATAATAAATGTTACTAATAAAGACATTTGAATCTTTTAGTCCTCCATGTGTAGCACTTTCACACTTTAAATCCTTGTATAGCAAAAGAGATTTTATGTCTTGCACCCATTTCTGTGTTGACAAGGTATCGGATACCTTGTTGAAAGATCCATCTATGGCCAAGTTGTAACCTCCTGGTAGAGACAACCTAATTTTAGGTGAAAATATCCTCACACTTAACAGATTTTACAGTGGGTTTGAGTTTCAGGCCATTACAAGCCACAAGAGCAGCTTCAGTACACACTGGCATCACTTTTACAAGTCTCTGGAACTGTGTTGGAGCGCTGCACACTGTTCTACTGAAGCAGTGGTGTTTTTGGTGATCGTTGTTTTCGAGTGCTGCGTAACACATCACCCCGAAAATCTCTCATAGGGCCAACAGGGTTAGATCTGGATCAGTGCTGATTTGCAGAGGAAAAATAAATACACCCTTTAATTTGTCACTGCGCAAGGCAGAGGAGAAAAATGTTTAGCAGAAACTCCTTGACAAAATTGTTCTGTCTTTAATTTGTATTTCTTTGGCTGATATTAATGCACAGTTAATGATTAATAATTCTGTGAGGGTTTTTTTTTCCACACTAGTGTCTCCTGCTTTTCCCTGATACCCACAAAGTTCTTCTCTGAGGCCCCATGGTACATTTACATTTATTCATTTGGCAGCACTTTGATCCACGGCAAATTACAAGTGAAGCCGAATCTAATCCGAGTGCAGGTTTGAACTCCTGCAGTGGCTCTCTGCTAACAACCTTCTGGTTACTAGCAGAGAACCTTAACCCTCTGCTGCACATGGTTGCCATGAGGCAAAATACTATTAATAAAATAGCCAGAAATGTCCCACAAAACTCCTCTATTCCAAACTGAACATTATTTTGAACCATCAAATACATTAATTTGCACTGAGAAAGAGTATATGGAAATGTACCCCAAAAATACCCCCTAAACTATAAAGTTTTTTTTTTAGGATGAAGTCATTAGGAGTTGAAACTCAAAACAACATACTCTTTCCCGTGAGAATATCATAATGTGTGCAGTAGAGGGTTTAATGCTGACCTGTGTTAAGTGAAATCTTTCAGTTTTGCTCTCGCTGAATGAACTAATCTCTTGCATGAACAGGATTTCGTGTGTTTAGGCTTATCAGGTCAGCAGTGTGGTGTGAGGGAGAGAATTGAATTTACTTGTATATTAAATAACGCTGGCCAATACCACGAATGCTGACACGCTGCTACAGTTTTCTTTTGTCACTCACACACACACACACACGCGCGCATATTCTTTCAGACGTTTTTTCTTATTTTCCTCTGCTTATGCGCTATAAAAAAGCCAAGGCTGTAAAACCTTTGAGATAAAAACGTGCTCTCAGTTTATCACAGCTACAAAGCTTTAAACAAGCTGAATAAGTGGCATTTGGGTTTAGTTAGAAAAGTTTAAATGTGTGAAAGACTGAAGGAATTTTTGCTGATTTAACTTTATGTGCATATATGAACTGTACTCATTCAGCTGGGACATAAGAAGTGTAAAAAGTGTCTTTCTTTAGTTCATGTTAGCTCCTACAAGTTTATAGCTGAGAAGTAAGAGAAACCCAGAGCTGCCAGTTTAACCTTTTAAAAAGACCTGCCAGATTGAGTTTTGTCGACGTGATTATCAACAGACAACCCAAGGGGTAGAATTATCCAGCCACCTCCAAAAGTATTGGAACAGCCATTAACGGCCATTTTTTTTTTTTTTTTGACATGTCTAGATGTAGACACCAGGAAATGAAAGCTGAGACTCTGATCTGTTTCTCATATTCATCTATTGATCCCAAAGCCAAATCAGTCATGGCAAAAAAACCAAAAGAACTGGCTTTGCCGTTCCAATACTTTTGGATGGGAGTGGTTTAAATTCACGTGTACGACACTGATACAACCTTCCATCGTGGTTCTCATATGACCATGACAAATAAATATCTTTGCACAATGCAGCAGAAGTGAGAGGAGTAAATAATTAGATTAATGTAATATTTAGTTCTTTTATTAGCATATAAAACATCGAATATGCTGACGGATTCGTTTTCACTGACACGTTTTAAAGTGTAATAAACCTAAGAACATTTCTGCATTTGGTCCCACACATTTTATCATCCCTAATAAAAATTGTGAGGCTTTAAAAGTTTCAGTCTGGAAAAGGAATGCTTCACTAGCGAAATGCTTTTGACATTGACTTGATGTCTTTGATCTGAGCTTCAGATGCAGCCATGATTTGCGCCGAAGTAGTAATTAATTTCTAAATTTCAACATCATCAGAAATGAAATATTCCTAATAATCATACATTTGAGTAAATACGAATATGCTTTGGTGTTTAATGCAGCACGTATTGTAACCTCACACTTCAAAATGATGAACTATGAACAAAAATGTATTTCTATGTTTTTAAAAAAAAGAAAGTTCAGTGAGTAATATTTTAAGTTTGAACATATGAGAATGGTGTATAGATGTATGCCGGTTTTATCCATCTCTCTCTGCCTTTTTACTAGGGATGTAAAAACTGTAGACAGTATCACCTGACAATAACATCCAAACATATTATGATTTTACCATAAATTAAAGGATTCTGGCTTTTCCTGAAAAATTATGGGATTGATCCAAATTTGTGTTGATGTTGAGCTGAAAAACAGTTACACAGCATTATGGTTACAGAAAATTGTATTTAGAGTCACTTGTCATTTTTACGTACTGGCAACTTTATTGACTTGAGATTACTGAGTGCGGTGATGTTTTGCTCTTTTTTTTTTTCTCAGGATTTTTTTCAGATTGAGTACAAATAGGAGTGCATATTTTTTGGTACCTGTCAATTGCGTGATCTACTTTTAAGCAATCAAGCGTATCATAGAACATGGTATTTAGTAGGTTTTTGTGTTTCCTTGGTTTAAAACACGGCCACGAAAAGCACCCTAGTGTGTGTTATGCACTTCAGCTACAAGACTCATTCTTTACAGGGTTAGCTTGGAGATTTTAAATGAAGTGCATTAGCAGCTACATTAGTTAGCTTGGATGAAGTAGGGCTGCAGTGGAGAAAAGCCTTTTTTTCACTTGGGAAAAGCACTTTTGTTCATCCTCATGATCTCTTTTAAAGCCGCTGTTTAAAAGCTAATAAGATATTTTATCAGGTTAGTTGTATTACAAGAAAAAAACCGTAGTTCCATCTTTTTATAGTTTCACAGAGCACAGTTTGCAGTCTGCTTTGCTTTGATTGCCCACATTAATCATGAAGTACATCAAGAGCGCTGTCATTTTGTGTCATCTGTTCTTTATCACAACACGTACAATAGGCTTATGTCACATAGGATCGTATGGTATTGGATGTTGTTTGGATCAGAGGATTTTTAATGATCAAGAACAGACCAATACCAGTATCATTATTGATACTGTCCTACCCAATGCGTTCAATACAAACAGTATTGATGGTAAGGGAGCCCTTAAAGCTCTTCCCATGCTTGGCTATAAATAAAAGCTCGTTTGTGGTATCAGGTTAAAGAATTGAGCCGAAACTAGAAAAATCACTTCACGGAGAACCAGAATGGTCATTTTGAGCTGAACCCAATAGAAGAGCTCAAGCGTCAATCTCCAAGATAGTGGAAACATCGCACGGCAATGAATAAAAATCGAATCCCAACGAGCATGCTCTTCCTCTAACTCCGGCCGCTCCATTAACTTTCATGATGGTTGAGTCCATCATACGGCGCCTTCTTCAGCCGTCGCCGTTTAATTTATGACCTGGAGTGCACCGCTGACATAACCTGAAGCCACTCTAGCTCACTTGAGCTCATTGAAACAGGCCTGAGCATCGTAATATTGATACAACACTGATGTGTAACATAAAACGGAAAAGGTAGCCCACGGGTGGGAATGCGGCACTTTTTCGAGATCGTATAACCGTTGTGAAAATAGTAATGGAAGACTAAACAAAGTCAAGTTTTACTGTCGTTCCATCCATCATCACTCATATAAAGATACAGCAGTGGCTCTGAGCACGCCATATCACACGTAAAGGCGGAAAGATGGAGAGGTTTTTGTATTACAGCTCTGAATAGAGCAGAGTAAAGAGATATAGTAATAAAGGTAATAACGAGATATTCTTATCTGGATTTTTTAATTTAGGTCAGAGGTCAGATCACAGGCATACATGATATTCTAAGGCCAGCGTTAGGCTGCAAGAGAATTTATTCGGAAACACAAAATTGAAATATTCATTTTCAGTCCATGATACGTTTTAAAAAGGCAGTATTCGGTTCCTTTTTAAATGTTTTAGGAGAATCGTGTCAGAATACCTAACTACGGAGCTGCTGCAGTGACATGGTGGATATATGGAATTTAATAAGGCATGGCCATGAATTAGTATAGTGAGGCCATGAGGTAATAATTTGCAGCTAAAGCTCATGAATTGTGTAACTTGAGCCCATAAATTATTATGTGGAATACCATACTCATGTCTCTTCACATTGAGAATTCATGCCAGTGAATCCAGTATGTCTCCATTCCAAGACTGAA
Source organism: Notoglanidium macrostoma (assembly GCA_030068235.1). Classification (NCBI taxonomy): domain Eukaryota; kingdom Metazoa; phylum Chordata; class Actinopteri; order Siluriformes; family Auchenoglanididae; genus Notoglanidium; species Notoglanidium macrostoma. The sequence goes on along the minus strand of JAQQZR010000014.1, from coordinate 1,891,305 downwards.
GCATAATGTTATCAATCATCTCCATGGTTAGGTTTGTGTGGTCACAATGATCAAATTCTACTCTCACACTCACTTTAAAATACAGTTGTGGCCATCCAAGCATTTTACAGACCCAAAAAAGATCTTGAGGAGTGATCATTTGTGGCTACAAGGAACATTGATTTATTGACTTGATCTTTGGTTTGGTTGCCAAATGCAGGTAAAACCAGAAAAGTCTAGAAACTAGAAAACAAGCCTGGAAGCAGAAAATAGGAAGGAGACCAGGAGCCCGGATTTCAGAAACGAGTCTAGAACTCCAAGAGTCTATGACGTAAAAACTATGATACTTTGATGTTTGCATAATTTTCCCAGTATTGTTGTTTCAAAAGCATTTTGTGATGAAAGAATAACAACACTGAATCTCTTCCTGAATTATCTAAGAAGGTTGACACTTAGAGGAACTTCTTCCATTTCAAGCTATGTTACTTTCAAAGCTATCTGGATGTGGATTGTGCTCTTAATGAAAAATTCCAGGTTTTCTGGGCAGAGCTTATGTCTACAAACTGTCATGGGAAGGCATGGATTTTGCGTACTGCAGACATTTCTATGATCCTCTATATGACTCTTCATCTTCTTCATCTATCATGAAGAAGGCTAGGACCATCAATGATCCACCAATTTCTCTTCATTTCTTCCTTGTTTGGCCAAATCCCAAATGCTTCCTGTAGCAGTGCAAGACACTGGATATGAATTAGGCGTTTCTACAGAATCCTCTGACATTTAACCCTGATCATAAGCGCCTCTCCAAAGGTTCGCCAAATTCCAAGCTTCGTCACATTGTCTGCAAATCTGCAACAGAAACACTGCCTCGCTTTCTACTCTTCGTGTACTACTGCTGTTCTTTTAAACCATTGTGATTCTTGTTACTGACACGTATCAGGATAAAGTGAATTATCTCTATGTTATTAATCCTGACATGACAAGCAATTGCACAGATTGATTATCTTTTATCATCGAATCAGTCTAGAAAACATCTATAATAAAAATTGACAGGTGCATTCATCTTCACTTTTTATGAAGTACAGCTTACTGGAAAAAGACACAGCTTTTATTTAAAAAGAAACTCTTTTAGTAAAAGAGTTTATAATCAATGCAGCAATTGCATAATATGCGATTTAAACACCAAGAGCTATTTTTTTTTTTTTCATCTCGCGTAATTTGTTCGCTGATGTGCCTAATTAAGACCCTTAATCATTAAGGTGTCTAATTAAGGCATTACTGCAGTGTTGTTGTTTTTTTTTTATTTAATATCTGCTTAGATTCAGTATCTCAAGGAAGATTAAGAATAGCGTAGATGTGTTATCTCTTAGATCATCTCTCTTAGGTTTCTTGGTTTTTTTTCCATTTCTTTTCGCTATTTAATTTTCTTTACTGCTTTATGGTGAGGTTCTGTAAATTCTTTCTTTCTTTCTTTTTTTTTTTTTTTTAAAACAACAACTTCCCTATTAAGATCAAATTAAATCACATTTGCATAAATTAAATTACAACATGTCATGAAATGACAATGATCGACTGGACTTGATCCACCAACAAAAAACCACTTAATTATTATTAATTAACAGGATACTTCGATTGTAATAGATTTTCAGTTTGAAATCCATCCCCTTCGCCGAGAACCTTTTCTTCTCCGAGGTTTGCTTTTATCGTTGTTCATTTGGAGAGCGCCTCCCGACTTTCATTACTTTGACGTGGTGAAGATGGACGATCGGCGGGGACAACGCGGATCGCGCCGATGTTGTTGCTCATCGAGGTGTCTGAATGGTCGCCTTTATTCACAGCTTCATTAGTTTCTGACTACGGAAAGTTTCGGAGCATCCGGAGGAAGCTTTAATCTCGGGATGCACTGTGGAACGTCTGTTGATGTGTGTGACAGATGAACTGCTTCAGAAAGACAATGGGGCAAAAAACATGCAGTCCATTATAGAACCCATGTAGAACCCAACAAAACCTTTTTTTTTTAATGTAAAACCGTTTACTCTTAGTAAGTTCATGCTTTACACTATGAACCAATGAAGATAAATTTAGGCCTTTATACCTTTCCCTTAGGGAGCATCTGACTACCCATAAAAGGTCTGTAAGCACCACAATAACCCCCTCTTGACCCATTGTCCTTCATTAAAAGACTATAAAAGCTCTTCATTCCATTCCTTGGACTTGTGCATGGAGAATCAATTATTTCCTTCCTTGACTAATGACTGATCATTGACCGCTGCTGATTGGACGTACATGTTCTCTTGATGCTCTTACATCATTCTCTGTCCTTGATTTCTCTTGAGCAGTACTGCACCAGAAATGATCATGGTCCGGTTTGATGATTGTACTTCCCAATATCAGAGTTTCCAGTACGTATGTGTCAGCAGCGCTTCATGCTTTGCTTCGTTTTTCCTTCTTTTTTTTTTTTTTTTAGCAACTAGGGGTTAGGGACCTCGCTTATTAGCTCAAACATGGTAGGAAGGGTCAGGGGCAGTTGTAGCCCTCTGGCTATACACAAAGCACATGTTCTGAACTGTCTAGGAATCAGACCCTGGCCTTTTTAGCTGAGAATTGCTTTGCAGGCATCACCGCTAATCAATTCCAATGTCGTCTGACTGATCAGATTGGTTTTTCTATCCTGATGGATGTGATAATTCCAAGGATGTGTCCACCCCTACGCACAGGCCACAAGGGCTCACAAGGGATGAAAATAATGCTTTTTGAGCAACATGTTAGACAACAACAGTGGTCAAGTACCACTAATATCAAAACAGCAACATTGTTCCTTTTGATAAATGTGTTCAGTGCTCAAGTTCAAGAGACCTGCCAAATTGATGTCACTAAAGTGTTTCTGGTGGCTTGCGGTGGTCCAAATCCTTGCTAAGACACTTTATATTGACGACTGAATGATGTAAAGTTCTCCTTAACTTTTGTCAAACTTTCATTTGGGACGTTGCCAATTTTCAGTTTCTTTGTCTACCCTAGGTCTATGAGATCATTCCAAGCTTGCAACCAAAAAATGAATTATTCTGCCCTTTTTGACGCTTGACACTTCCTGTCAGGCTGGATTACTTTCTTGGCGGCTGACGGATCGATCCTGACACTCCTGCATGATAAATGGGGTGCGATGTGATGAGCATGATGACTATTTTTTCCTTTTTTGAGTTTTTTTTTATCGATCACAGAGGCCCGTTTTCAAAGCGTCCGCTCGTACCGATATCCAGACGAAAAGCGATTCAGCTGCAAGGAGCGTGTAAATTTCAGGCTGACGTACGATGAAAGCATCTGATTTGATTCGATTACGGCGTTAACGTTTAAAGCATTCCTACTTACTTCTTACTTCACCTGAAAGGTTAAATTTCACCTTTCACCGCATGTCATTCTGCATGTAAAATTCATGACTCCACTTCGATTGACCTTGACCTTACGTTATGCAGAGGCACCAGCTTTAAATCCTGCTCGTCTTTTCCATTACGACGAGCCAGTATCATTGCGTCCATTAAAAATCCAGAGCAGGCATCTTGTAAAATTCATTCACCCATCACAAATCCTCTAATAAAATGTGCAGTGATTTATTAACCATCGAGACCTTGGCCTGTTAAGATCACTCTCTTGTGCTATTATCATTTACGAACTTCAGATCGAGTTGAGCCGGGGTGGGACGGGACTATGGGGGTGCGGGAGTTTATCAGAACGGCACTGGGAGAAAAGTTGGATAAAGATGACTCAAAGTCCACGTTCGGCTGTTGAATGAAGTCTTCAGGGGGCAGTTTTGCCGACAAATCCTCTGAATGAAAGCGATGGTGTCTCTCTGCTGATAATTTGTTCCAGTCAAAGGCTACATTTAATCTATTTCAGGCCCGCGGCAACGCGAAGCTTTGAGCTATAGCCGGTTAGCTATGTCTGCTGAGAATTCATTAGCATGGCGCTAAATCCTGAACGGCTAGAGGAACAGATATAAAAAAAAGAGGTGAAATTAGCTCAGCCCAAACTGCATCAAGCTTACTGTTAGAAAGGCTAGGGAGCTTTCAAGTGGCACAATAATTAAATGGTTTGGAGTGGACAAGCTCGGGGACAGGGGAAAAAAAAAAGGGAACACAGCCGCTGGAAATTACAGCCCATTTATTCCGAGCACACTACCTCGTCCCTGAGAGCTACAGTCAGTTCTTGGTGGTGCACTCAGACTGTTAGACCCAAGTGTACGTCAGAGTGAATAAAAGTCACCGTGAAGCTTCTGCCCTCCATTAAGAGAGACGAGCCGCACATGATGCAAGCGAAGAGAAAGCTTTGTTCCTTGGAAAAGCTGGACGGGGTAAATATTCGACCGGAGCTGAACCAGAGCCACAATGGAGGTGCCGATGCTGTCCTACTTTAAGTTACATTAACAAATATGTATGTGAAGTAAAAGCACATGGCACTGCTCTTCATTACAACCAATATGCATGTTTCCGATAAAAACGTAAATCTACAGCACTCATCACTCCACTTCTTTTTGCATTAGTGTGTGAATCCATTTAATACCTCACGCTTATAGCGTACTTTACCACGAGCCGTCCATTGCAGGTTCTGAAAAATTTTCATTCCGTGTCCGTTCACCCAGCAACACAAGAAGCAGGAAGTTGCATCATCCGGATTTCTTGACGATCAGAAGAAAATAAGTGCTTTCTCTCGTCCTTTATTCTTGTTTTACAACAGAAAATATTCCGAATGATATGAGCGATGTCTTTACAAGCGCAATCCTGCTACGCACAAATTACAGATGGATTTTTTTTTTTAAGATTATATTTCATTGTAAAATAAGTTATGGATGCTAGTTGATCAGATTGAATTAAAAAATGTCACGTTTATGGCGCAGAATCTTAAAGGTTGGTGGGATCTCAATCCAAAAGCTTGAGGTTTAAGTGTTCGATTTCATCATAATATTTTTGCTTCTACATTGGATCTCCATGTTGTTCTTCATATCCGTAGCACGGGTTTGTGCGTAATTCACATTTCATGTCGAGGCAGAAGATAAATAACACTTGAACCTACTGCACAAATATTGTTCCAGAACCACTGCAAGGCCTTATTTTATTAATCTCCCTAGCGAGAGTGCAGTTGATAATTTAAGCTCATTTAATCCGAAAGGAATAACGAGACAAAGCCGGATCAGGGGTGTGTAAATAATAGCGCCGGCACTAGATTACTCCTATTTGTCAACGTCGCCGTGTCCTCTGTGCCGTTCTCACGTTCCTGCACACACCTAAGTGCCTGCGATCTCTACAATCAATTTGTCAATAGATTGCATTTGGAATTCATAACACACAAATTCATAGAGCGCGGCTGGTGCCCGAAGCGTATTACAGCTAGAGAACAATTACAGCGCAACATGGAGAGGGTTCGAGAATAAAGCTTTATGTAGATTATAATGAAAAAGAGAGCAAAAGGGTGTTTTTCTCAGGTATGCTGATGGGTCAGTCAGAATCCTGGTTCGTTCAGTGTACGCCGAGTACGTAACGACGGTTTTACAGTTCGTAAATTTAAGTTCGTGGCTGTGAGCTTGTCAGCTTTTTGCTCTCTTCCTGAGGGATACAGACCTGAAAATGATCCATTCATAACAATACCTTAAAGTTTACTTCGCTTTGGATATACATTGGATATACGCCATACTATGGCTATCTGCCTGTAAGGTTTTTTTTTTTTAATTTAGTGTTCTTTGATTCCTTTGAATGAGAAGAATTTTTAAATACGGTCAATAAAACGACTGCGAGCATTTGAGACGTTTAGAACGTTTTGATAGAAATACCCCATAGCTTGTCTCTGCGTGTGCGTGATAATGAGAGCCCCCACACGCAGTCATGGCAGGGTTATTTGTGTGAATATCGATGGCGTTGATGGATGGAGTTGCGCTGTTCTCATGCTGGACAGCGGAGAAGGTGAAATATGTCCAGCGGTCTTCAGCCATACATCACTGTGACTGGAATAGTTTGTATGATTGACCACTTTACGTGACTGGCTTCGTTCAGTCTCTGCCTAATATGCTCAGAGAGTCATGATTATCCATTCCCGTCTAACGAGAGTTCAGCCAACTCGTATGAAAATCAAATTATAGTTAAGATTAGCGGTAAAATGTCATATAAGAGATCTGACATGCTTATATCCAATCGCTGCTCGATACGGGTTTAGAGAAAACCCTGCATTGCAACATCGCAAAAGTGCAATTACAAAACTAAATAAATCCTTGAATTATGAAAGGTAACGTAAAAAAAAACTTCTGAATGAACCCGGAGCCTCAAGTCACTGATGGAAAAGTAGATCCAAGGAAACATGACCAATGAGAAAACAACAGCTTTTGTTGCTAATCTGTCACGTTAGCCAGCATGATAATAACGCCGGTTGAATGCTAACCGCTAACCGTCATAATTCAATAAAATTTTCCATTTTTAAAAAAACGTCAAATTATGACTTCACAGATATGTGTTATAAAGAGACGTAGAAAGAAAATGTCCAAAGAATTTTAGTGGAACTTATTATTTATTTAATTGATTTATTTATTTTGGCAGAAACGTAACGTTTGTCCATATCGTGCTGGAGATTGAGTACCTTCTCATCACAGGACGAGTACATGGTGTTAGTAACAAGTGTTAGCTGGGTGAAAATAGTAGGCGTGGCCTGTCACTACGTAATCAATTATTTGCTACATGTGCAATTTGGTTGTTTACAATTTCGGTCCAAATGACCCTTGCATACTCGTGTCGCGCTTTGGAAAAACATTTGTCATACTGCATATTTATTTATTTATTTATTTATTTATTGCCTATAACAGATGCCTATATATATATTTGCCTATAACAGATGTCAACTCTAAGACATTTCATGAAAAATGATATGGAAATATGTTTTCCATGACTGTGTTCCTGCGAAGATTGTGTTGTGTAAGCAGCCAGTTTTAGAAACGCAGTGATATAGTTTTTACAACTATACATAGTAGAAAATGTCAAAACTTGTGAACTTGCGAACCACGTGAAAGCTTTTCCCAGGCCACCAAATATATATAAACCTTTCAGTCTTTCCATGTACAAACTGCTAGATGAGTCTTGCTGAACCAAACACTCCCAAAGCCCCATCCATCATTTCATAGATTTTCTGCAAACATATATATATATATATATATATATATATATATATATATACACCTCCATGGATGACTTTCCTAAAGAAGATTGAATTTATCTAATATTATTAACACTATTCTTGGCAAACATGTAGTCAAATATATAAGGCTGGTTGATTTGCTTGCATTTACAGATCAATGATGTTTCCTTTCACCTGTTATATAAACATATTTCAATCAATATGTGTTGCTTTCATGGAATCTTTTTTAATTATCGTTTCTCTGAAGCGGTTCATCTGTCACATGCATCTGGTGAAGTCACACAGCGCATTCAGAGATTAAAGCGCCCTTCTGATGCTCCGACGCTTTCTGTAGTCAGTAACTAATCAAGCTGTGAACAAAGACGATCACTCAGACACCTTGATGAGCGACAACGTGGCGCGATCGGCTCCGTCTCCGCTGCTATGAGGAAGAAGCGAGAGGGTAGGAAGTCAGGAAGCGATTTCGAAGTGACGGATGATAAAAGTAAATCGTCGAGCAGAAAGAAGCGGATAGACGAGGATTCAAGCAGAAAATCTTCGAGTAGCCAGTAAACGCATGAGGTTACTTTAAAAAGATATTTGGAAATTGTATTTAGTTCTTTAGGCTGTAAAACTATAGGTCATAACTTTGTAAGATAGCACGGTGTGTTCCATGTTTTATTGCTAACTTTAGTAGGCTGCATTTATTTTTTCTCAGTTTGAAGGGTCAAATATTGGATAGACCACCCATAACGTTAGCGAGGTTAGAGGGAGGTGATGGAGTGGTCAGGGCCAGGCACAAAAGCAGAGCTTACTGAGCTGCTGCTGCGCAAGAAGTGCGAGGATGAGTAACAGAAGTTTGTATTTAAACATAAATTTTATTACATCGGCCAGCATGATATGAGCAACACCAACAGAGCAGTGAAGTGGTATTTACCCAGCAGCTCTATGCTTTTCCTGTAGCAGTGTCACTGTAGTCTGTAGTTTGGTGTGTTAAAGCCACACAGCCACATCCTTGTTTTCTGCCGTCGCTTTGTCCCGATTTCGCCGACCTCATTTTGCTTTCACTTCTTTGATAAGGATTCATACTCCCTTACTCTTTCTTGTGTTAAATAATAAGTTCGATCCTCCATATTTACAATTTTGGGTTCTCAAACACTGTTTCCTGTCCTTTTTCTTCTGGCGCTTCCTTCCGGCTTCATGCTGCCACTTGTAAAAACGTGAAATGCCGAAGTCTCTCTCTACAGGTTTGTCAGTTCCGGACTAATGTAGCAACATGGCGGCCTCCATACTTATGAATATTACATTCCATTTTTGTTAATGCCTATATCCTACAGAGTGGACCTTTAGTGTAAAGAAACACCTCCTCATACTTTTTATCCATTTATACTCACATTACGTTGTGGAACGTCAGCAAAACAAACCAACCTCTCGTTTCTCTAGCTCTTGAAATCCAGATTGCCATGAGAAACCAGAAATCCCTCTGTCACGAAGATTGTTGCGAAGCGCTGACACTGTAGACTCCTCTTTTAAAGACTGACTAAAAACAAACGACAAGTGTTAACCGTTGAGATAAAAACATAAATAATGTATTAGAATGAGCACATCCCGTTATATAAACCTTAATATAAATTACCGTCAGCGATCCGAATTCTTCCGACCCATTAGAATGGAGGGTCTGAGAGAGCTTGGGTAATAGAGGAATATTAAAATAGTGATATAAACAATAAGAATGGAAATTGTATGGGATGTATGGAAATCTATGGAAATTGATGCATAGAAGCCTTTCCCGTACTTCTTACTGGGAATCTTTACTGTTGTAGTGTGTGTGTGTGTGTGTGTGTGTGCAGGCGAAGTGTAAATATGGAGTCTGTGAAGCATGTTGGAAAAGGGGGAAAAAAAGCAATATAAACGAATAAAACCCTGCATCGACTTTCCTTTTTTCCTCTCCAGCCATCCTCCCTCCATCCATCCAGGTCAGCAGAGCGAGCTGCGGCCGCTGCGTAAGTCCTGACCCAGCAGCCACGAATGTCGAGATTAGCGGCCCTGGGCCAAACAGGCCTGATGAATTCTCTCATGAAAACAGGAGGGATGGAAGAGGAGAGGGGGATAGATGGAGAAGAAAACGGGGCAGATTGTGATGGATGACAGGGTCTTAGAGTCGTTCTTCACGGGCGTCTTTCCAACAGCTGGGCTACCTATGGTTATGGCCTCCGTAGGACACCGATTTTTCTCTTTCAGCACGCCATAGTCTTAAAACGTCAGTGGCACTGAGATCTAAAACCTCCCCCTCGGGCATGCGGTAATTAAAGGGATTTATCACGATTGCCAATCAGAGGGCTCAGAAGGGGGATGCGCTTTCTCGCTACACACCGTTATATGTAACAAGCTATTACTTTGTTTGGAATTAAATTTTCCCCAAAGGTGTGAAGCGAGAGAGAGAGAGAGAGGAGAGCGAGAGAGAGAGAGTACACAGGTAATAACAGGGTGGAATTACCTAGGCCCAAATTGATCAGCGTTCCAAGCTTGCTGTTGGAGAGGTTAAGCAGCTCTCAGCTGTCGCAATAATTAAACACAGCTCGGGGACACAAGAAAGGGAACACAACCGCTGGAAATTACGCTGCATTGATTGCAAACGCGATCCAACAGACCTCGTCCTGGAAATTTACAAATTAACTCAGGTCATGTAATCCAAAGAATGTCACTCTGATTCTTCTTCTTACTGATACCACAGTGCTGTTGTCGATTCTCCGATCCGATCGGCCGGAAGGTGATTCTTTTTCTATAACAGCAACGAAAGCTGTTTGAGGAAATCTGTGAGAAATGAAAGCTCTCAATTTGCTTCTTCTTTTTGTACTTTTTGTACTCACACTATTTGTACAGTAACACATCACAAGCTAAACATACATAGTGGTAATTGCTGCTTGTTAATGACCATTGACTGATATCACAGTGTTTAAGCGATCAGAAATAAATCATGCCATCGCCATGGAAACTAAAGTTACTAAGGAGCAAATAAGGAACAGAACGTTTGATATTCATTCAATTTTTTTGTGATTACGTGTTTATAAAATATCAGCAATGCATTACGATCTCAAAGTCGACTTGGAGACCGCTTTGGATCCTATCACTATGAGCAAAGCCTTACTAGTAAATTATAAATGGATAACAAGCAGAAAGTGTTCTGTATTTAATCAAAAAAACACATTGCTGGCATGTGTAACGCAATTGCTGTTGTGTCTTTTCTAGGAAACTTTTCATGATGGTGATAGTAGCTCCTGTTTATCTTCACACCATCCTGTCGTCGATTATTTTCCCATAATTGCACGTCCACAAGTGTTCTGATGCTTTATATAATTTAGCCAGCGCAGATTTATGAGCAACCCCCGGAGAAGACCCAGTGCCAGTTTGTCATGTCCTGCAATTCCTTTTAGTTGTTTTTTATTTATTTATTTAATTTTTTTGCATTTCCATTCCTCATGTAAATCGAGGATTATGGGTGCTAAACGTTCTGAAAAGCCTGAAGGCTCGCACCTTATCTCCCCTCACAAGCGATGACAGAAGGCAGCGATGCAGCAGATTGTTTTTAATTGCCTCTTCGACTCCCGTCTCAGCAAATTAAATTAAAAAAAAAAAGAAGAAGAAGAGGAAGAAGTGGGGGGGAAAAAGTATACTGCCTTCATCGGAGTGTGTTGAACGTGTACGTTGATGGTGGACATCTCCCTCTCACACGCATCACCGAGAGGCCCAAGGGTGGTACACACTCCTCCGAGGGTGTGTTGCGGCTTGACAAAGTGCACTTAATGGCCCCCTTGTTCCAATGAGCTCAGTGAACATTCGGCTTTTGTCCTCTGAAGGCTTCCATAAGCGCGAGAGCTGGATCGGTTCCATAATTCAATTTGCTTTGGTTCAGCGCTCGTACATAAAAAGGTGAGTGGGAGGTGTGGATGAAAGAGAGAGCGCGAGAGAGAGAGCGAGAGAGAGAGAGTCAAACGACAATGATCCCTCAGGAAGGTCAACAACATCAGAAAGCTTGGTGATCAACATGGAAGCCATTTTTATTTATAGATTATTTACACATATCCTTTTTTTATTTATAAATATAAATCTATCATTTTTATATTTATATGTGATTGACAGCTTGGTAGCTTTAATAAGCTCAGTTCCTCAGCCAAGGCTTTTCTCCATCAAGTGATGGAGAATATACATAAAACGATATATAATATATATAAAGACAATTCTAATATGGCGATGATTTCATCTACAAATAATAGACTAGTAACATTTAATTTAATATTTGCTAATGATTCAAGTGCACGTCAAGTTAATAATAGCAAACCGTGGTATAGTTGAGTCGTACATACTATTTATTGTAAACATTTTCTAAACATTACCCTTGTCAACCCTGTTAATAATATTGTAAAAACACAAACCGGGATGAAATGCAAACACTTCTCTCCTGTGAATTTGCGATGTAGTAGTAGGAGTACAGGAGCACTTGAGTTTTCAAGTTGACCCAAACCCTAGCGAGTGCTCTTATATCTCTATTCATCAAAAGATCTCTTTTTTTCAGCACTTCTGCGCCTGGAGAACAATTCTCGATCTCTCTAACAGGCCTGAATTGAATTCGCGTTGCCGACGTAGCTTTAGTTAACTTATCAAATGACTCCCAGCCTGCCTACAGAATCAGCTCAGTTCTGATCTGTGGGGGATTCTGTGTCATAAATCCATTTAGCTCCAAATAAGCTGTGGCTAGGTTGTAGAGCTCGAGCAGGAGGATAGTTCAGGGTATCTCTTCTGGATGGTCATAAAGTGTTTTGAATTTAAGCGAAAGAAATTTAATTTCTGCTCACAATTTTTTTGTTACATGAGGACTTGCAGATCCAGTGAAACTTAAAACAACAAATGGGGTAAGTTATGAATTAGCTAAATTGATGACCTATATTATTACTGAACTTCCTTCAGATCAAGTGCAGCCTAAACTGATGAAACTGGATCTCAGATTTTGTTAAATTTCTTGCTATTTTTAATTTTTTTTTTTTTTATCTAGGTATTCTGCACTCAAATTGCCCCACATGCCCATGTTTACTTTTTTCCCTTGGCCTCGCTCCCACTTCCCCACTCTAACAACAGCCTGAGAATAAGAGCAGAGGGAGAAATATTGCTCAGGTCCACCCCATCCATCATCCATAAGGCCTGGCGTGTGAAATACAGGCCAGGTTCCTCCAACAATGAGGCCTATCTTGTATGTTAGACCGCTCGCTCGGGTATTTATCACCTCCGAGTCCGCACAAAGCCTGATTCATGGGCCGATCACGCTGATAAAAATGTGCTGACTGCATCTCAGGGCTTGCTGCTCGGGACTTGCTCTCCTCCACCAGCTCTTTCTTTCTTTCTCCTTCTATCTCACAACCTCTTCTTCGCTACTCAGTCCCCAATACCGTGCCCGAAAATAGATTCTGTCTTTAGGGTCTTTTCATCCTCTGCTTCGACCTGGCTACCTCCTAAAGCACTTTCTCCCACAGGACAAATGCCGAAAAAAGCTCACAGGGCTAAACTAGAACAAACTGCTCAAATAGACTTATTTAGCTACACAGGGGGTCAGTGACTGTCCAAGTCATTTTGTTTCAGTGTAAAAGCAGCAAATCAACCATGGCATCGTGGTAGCCTTTTTATTGTTTTTGTTGTTTAGTCTAGTACTGTTGCTAACTACAAACCTGCACTTAGTTTATTAGATTTTTTTTAACCTCTGAAATGTCTTGGCTCTACTCCTGTTCATTATCCAGACAATCTGTGGCAGACTCTATTAGCTCAGTGCACAGCTGCTGGTCACTGTTAGCTAGCACTAATGCGCCAACATTTCCTTGCCAGCTTCCATAAATGACCCTGTAAAAAAATAAATATATAATAAAATAAAAAAATAACAACCCGCAGCACCGGATTACAGTTCCTAATATGAAAGAAGGTCTGTAAAGGACACGAAGACAGGAAGTGGTACGCTAGTGCTGTTGACAGAAACGTTAGCAAGATGGACCCATGTTACTATTGCTGTTTTGGGACAACATGTGATTTGTCATTCTATAATATTAAAACAGGCAGAAAACAGGCACAAATTAGCTTTAACCAAGTTACATGTAAAAACCAATGCACAGGTATCATTTTTCAGAGTCCGTCATTCTAGTCAAAAGTGGTAATGTGAACCGCCCTTATTTAACAAAACGTTTTAAATTCTTATTTATAGCCATCAACTAATCAGTAAGGATTATACAGATTTCTATAAGCACGGAATTGTATGAAACTGGAACAGAAATACTTCGGAACCTACAAATGATGCAATATGGCGTCCCGCAAGGTTCCGATTGTGGGCCACTGCGATTTTTCCTTTACATGAAATTAATTCAACAAATAATATCTCATTGAGAAAAAAGAGACCTAGGCTTACTAAACATGTTGCTGAAAGACAAGGAAAAGGATGTCTTCTTCAAGCTAGCTCCTTAATAAACCCTGCATTGACTACAAAGTCCAGTTTATGGCAGCATGGTGTAGCTGTGGCTGAATTTGAAAGATCGCCTGGCCAATTCTGGAGTCATGCTCCAGAGAACATTTGTAATAGCCCTGTAGCTATATTAGGTCTATTTAATAGATTTAATCACCAACTAAGTAGCAATTTTGAATCATTAATATGCTTTAAGTTTGATTTCAACATAAAAGCAGCGTTGTATACAAGGTCAGGTTAGCCTGGTCATGTCATTTATCATCAGGATTTCTTTTGTTTAAAGGGTTGCTCTCTGTTACAGTAGATTTCACTATGAGTGTTAGTGTTACTTCATGCTCTACATGTGCCTCATCAATATCCTTCTCCCGCACTGAGGGTAACATAAAGCTGACAGCGAATGTCAGTATTTTGTGTGCTTTGCGGCCGTGACTCTATTGTATTGATTAAATGATTGATATGCTGGTGAGAAAAAAGAGACGCCGTGACTGACGGCGGGGAGAAGCGACGCTCTACGGTTTCAATGGATACCCTTGTCCTTGATTTAGATGAATTAATATCTGGAGGGTTATAACTCTCAGCAGCCTCTCTGACCCTGAGGCTCCACGTTGGATTGAGAGGTGGAACACCCGGCTTATATCTTACCTGTGATTGATGGTAGTTAAAAACTAATCTGAGAAGACAGTAACTGGGATGTCTGGGCCTGAAGCTTGATGTTTTAACTGCTTTACTGGTTAAATAAGAACCATGACAGATGCTCACATCAAAAATAAACGCTGTAACCTGGAATAAGAGTATATGCAGAATTAATAAATACATGGAAAAAAGGCTTAGGGATTATAACACGTAATATATTTGGATATTTCAGAAATGCAGGATGGGAAAAAATTACACACAGCTATATTGTAGTCCCTTCATACAGAAATATTGGCCAGGACTGGAAATCTTTTCCCAGAATAGCACCGACTACAGTATCAAACGTAATACACAGGTTGGAGCGCAGCAATTTATTGTCAAAATTACAGAAATTCTCTACACCGTAGTGCTTGTAATAAAGCTCGCAAATCAGCTAGAGAGAAATATAAGGACTGTTTTCTACAAACTCACACAGGGTAGAAGAGAATGCACTAATGAGGCGTTGTATACATGCCTGAAAATAGGTGCGAGTGCTAATAAACCGGTGTGTGTGTGCATGTGCGTGTGTGCAATATCTCATATATTATAGAATTAATCTGAGAACTGTGTGATATATACAGTGTATATGCAATTTATTGTATGTTCCTTTTTGCTGTTAACTTTCGCACGATGATCTCTCTCTTTCTCTCTCTCTCGCTTTTTCTCTGTCCCAAAAGCCGCTCAAAAATAAATCCAAAACGATGTAGAACCCTAAAGTACGGCATCAAACAGCCGAAGGTCTCCATTTTGCAAAAGGTTTGTAGTACTTTGATCCCTTGAGGAACCATTTGTCATGTAAAGTATATATATCTGTCTGTCTTTAAAAATAACTGTAGAACCCCATTGAGCCTCTCTTTCTCTCTCTTGACAGATAGACAAATGCTGTAATGATACATCATTTCAAATGTCATTGGTGTTTATTCATAATGTTTTTTAATGATCTGAGAGATCCTCAGTATATTCGCCTCGGAAAGGGAAAAAAAAATGGCCGCGCTCCAGATGGACTCGCTCTCTGGTTGCCTACAGCACAGTATCACACTTATTAAAGAAAGGAATGTTGCAGTGTTGAAACTTTCACTGTATCCTGACTTCTCGCCCCCGTGGTTTTTTTGGGGGTTTTGTGGTGTGTTTAATTTCTTCTTTGCGCTTTGATGAGTCTCCCTCGGCGAGGAAGCGTTCTCGGGCTCTGTGCTGAACTCTTTGTGAACATGCTGTGTGGTGAATAATTGACTGGAGCTCTGATCGAGTCCCCGTGGCAGCTGGTCCACCAGACGCCACGCCATGATTGCGCTACATCACTCCACGTCATGCGAACATTCCCACTAGCTGTCAATAAGCATCATTTTATGATTGGCATGACCTGATTAAAAGGGAAGCTGGTTTTGGTGCGGCTGAGTTTGATCGTGTCTTATTCCAGGAAGAAGGAATCTGCTGCTACCATACCAAGAGGAGAAAAGACATGTAACAAGTGACATGGTTTAGCTTCCATTCTGCTATGAAGCTCACAGTCTGTGGTCTGCTTTCTCTCTACAAGGCTGTGTTTTGAACAAAAATGAAGCCGGCTTCTTTTTTTCCGAATGCGCTGTACGGCTTTTTCTTTGGGCTGCTTGCATTAATTTTGTGATTATTCTTTGTAATACGTCCTTGGGCTTTGCAAGGCCCCCATAAATATAAATTTATTATTAGGAGTGTTATTTTATGGATCATAGCCCCAAGGAACCGCATGTGAAACCACGGAACAACAAAGAATCCTTTATGTCTGAGCATGTTCTATTGATTTTGGTGTAAAGCTAATTATTTCCAGGCAGTCGTGAACGCTGATGCTGTCCGTGTCATACGGTTACCTGTGTAGGTGTGTTTCAAGAATGTTTAGGAATTGTCAGGATGTGTTAACGCAGAGGTGGCGACATAGGATTAAAAGAAAGCTGTGTATGGAATACGTGTATGTTGGTTGAGGACGGCAGGCCAAATTTAAGATCCAAAGCAAAGCGAAAATTGCCAGTACCCGAAACAGATATGTCTTTCACATCCAGTGTCCTTTCCCCTTCGGTGAATTGGTTTTTCTGTCAGGTGAATTTTATTTGTGTTTGACTGCTGCTTTATCCAAAAAACAAAGGAAGAAAAGCATTTTTGTAAACATCCATGGTGAAAGTGCTCTCCACCCTCTTCTGCATACATGAGCTCGCAGGTACTTACAGATATAGGCTAGTGTCACTGTGATTGACAGGTAGAAGAGAATATGCCCCTCCCAACCAGAGAAAATGCTACAGTTAAATCAGTTATTACAAATATTTTATAAGCTGTATAATAATTTGTCATGACAGTTGGTTAAAACAACATAAATGTATGCGTGACGTCTTATAAACACATTATAAGATCATTTCCTGATTTTCTTTCCCATTCAAAGTTTGCCTAAATCTAAAACACACTTTTACTATAGCGAACTATCGTTCTGAGCGGACCCAACTTTCCAAAGTAGCACTTCCTCTCTACTTTGGAGAGTTTCAGCACGCTCTGAGCAAAATGTGAGCTTCACACATAGTCTCCCGGTTATTGCCTGGCCCGCTGCTCAGCTCCGGAGAGAGTCTCAGCCGTATTTCATTCCCAATTAGAACTCGGACCATTAAGTTCTCACGGACGCTTCTTGGCACAGCAGGTCGTTCCATCGCTAGGAGATATGTTAAGCGGATGAGTGTTTTATAAGGCTACACACGCTGAAGACTTGACTAACTTGCAACACTGGAGTGTCTTACTTGATGCCAATTGCGATTTGACCCTCTGAACGTTGAACCGACGCTTCGATTGAGGTTTTGTGTCAGAGATCTGAACACAGGAGTCCGTCTTGCATCAAATGACCTTTTTCGAAGAAGTGCAAAGTTATTATGTCATTGGAGTTTGAAAAAGAGGGAACTCTTTTGAGCTAGAAGCTATGAATAAAATTATACTTTTCCTTGGTGAAAATTGCATGTCCTCCTTGACAGGCCCATTGTAATTTGTTCATTGAAGGTTTAAATGTGCGAGATTTCTTCTGAGACCTTTCACATGCAGATTTAAATTGCAGATGAAACTTTTGGAAGTGATTTCGATTATGAGGACTCTCTCATATTCCTGGAGAAGCTCGTTTTAATCAGCCGATTATCTGAGCCGGGTCTCGGGTAACGTGAAACGAGATACGGCTGCCAAGACTTTCTGGAGAGCGAGAGGGAATTATCGGAAACGACAAAGTGGCTGTGGTTTTGCGGCCTGTCCGAGTTAGTACGGTGATTAATCTATTGACATGGAATGGGTGATTGAGAGAGGCGGAAAAAAAGCGGAGGTCGCACCCTTGTGGGATCAGATGTGGAGTGTCTCGTGATGCAACGAAGCTAAATTGGACAGTTCAACCAGCATTGCTAATAACAAATGACAATCATTTGGGTTTTTCACACTAAAAACCCAGACCATAATCTGCACACCTTCACCACTAATGTTTGGACCTTGTGGCCTTCAACTGGTATTTTATCCGGCTGCATTGACATTTGCAGTGGATTGTGACAGGAAGTGAGCGGATATGGTGGAATTTACCTTTCAAACACTTGATCTTGGTTATTACCTGCATTTTTGCTTTACTATATTCTCTACCGTTCTTCTTGTTCTCAAATGCCCTTTCGTTTCATTTACAGACATTTCTTTTTTCCTTCATGATTAATATCCTGGTTTTTGCTTTATTGTTCTATTTTTTTTTTTTATCAGTTACCATTAAAAGCATCTGCGTGCCATACGAAAATAATCATCATGGCTTCTTCCACTTTCCCAATAATGGATCAACTTCCATTCACACATAAGCCAACGATCTTAGCTTTCTATCACAGTGCCAAAGATCATTTCCTGGAAAGGGTTTGACTCTGCTCTGACAATGGATTCATTACTGATTAATTACTGCTGTTGTATAAAAGTGTATGAGTGAAGAAAGCTAAAAGTGGTGTTTAATATAAAAAAACACAACTTTTTATTCATTAGAGCTGAACAGTTCATATTTGGAAATAAGAAGGCTATCCAATGACTACAGGCTTTTGGTAATCTTCTGTAAATGTCTGGCTTTCCAATGATATTAACACTTTATTCATTTCTATGCACTATTGAGTTGTGTTGATGCTGAAGTGTTTTCAAATTTGGGAAGTAGGCGGCGAGGGAAAAGAACAGCTAGAGACGCGAGACATCAGCTAATATGACCTGTGGCCCTGGAACATCATCACAAGGGCTAATTCTGTTAGATACCGACTCGGCCGGGACTCTCTAAGCGCCGTGTGTCGTTATCCATGCTGTATCATTCGCAGTCATGTTCCTCACACACTGTAGACTCTCAATTAACTCGTCCCCAGACTGCATTCTTGTGTGCATTAAAGGACAGCCGATCGTGATGGGTCAGGAAAGATTATCTGTGATTTATTCTCTCTTCCCACAACGCGGTGTTCTTAAAGATGGATTTTTTTCTTTTTTTTTTTTTTTACTAGGGCCAGTCACAATCTCTTCTCCATTTGTATTCACTTTAGCATTTCCTCTGATGCCGAAGACAGCGTGAAAAATGAAATTGAGACGCGTAAGAGAATGGGATCAATAATAATTGGGCTCTGTTTCTAAAACAGTGGAGATGGAGTGTCTCTTCTGCTCCCACCCAGTGTGTCCCATTTATAACACACCTAGTTGGGAAGATTCTTTAGGAGTTTTTTTTAGAGGTGTGTGAGCATAGTGATCTATTATCACACACACTCTTTGTAGAAAGTAAACTAATGTGCTTTAGTAAGCAATAAACCCTGGTTTTGATATAGTTACAGTGCATATAATGTATTTCTTTCTCTTACACACACACACACACACACACACTGTTTTACAGAATTGAATTTTAATATCCCTTTATGTGCCCCCCAACACACACACACATTCGAGTGTGGATTAAACATATTGATCTATTATTCCAAAGATGCAAATCAGACAACGTAGCATCTAAAGAGCACAAATGATATTAAAGGCGAGAAAAACGAAAAGGTCAACACAGAACGAGGCCTGAGGCAAAGACGATTTAAAAAAAACATCATTTTGTACTTTTTCAAATGAAATATGAATACAGATCCAGCGAAAATGTACATTTCACAATATATTACTTCCTCAGAGAATCAGTGCTTCCTTGTTGGATAACAAATGTATAACATATTGTAGGTGTTCAGTGCTGGATTTCTGAATATGATCTTGATCCACCCACGTATAAAGTTAAGGATAGAACATATGCATAAAAAATCTGGATTTTATCTTTAACTTAAGGTTCACTTGGCTAAAAACCAAAAAGATGTATCTTGTGGAAGGTCGCATAAGCCAACGTTTTCCACTCAATGATCCTGTTCCATACAACACAAGATAACAAAGAAGGACATTTGTCTCAAGTGTATAGATAGATAGATAGATAGATAGATAGATAGATAGATAGATAGATAGATAGATAGATAGATAGATAGATAGAT
>JAQQZR010000014.1:1857077-1871417 GCA_030068235.1 Notoglanidium macrostoma | reverse complement strand
ATAGATAGATAGATAGATAGATAGATAGATAGATAGATAGATAGATAGATAGATAGATAGATAGATAGATAGAATGAATTGTTATGATAATGTCACAAATTCCCTTGATGTGCTCATGTCATGTGTTTTTGTTTATTTTGCCTGGTGCTTTTGTTTCTGTTCTAGATGATTACCTTAATGTGTTCGCCTGTTCCATGTTAAGGCTTCCAATTAATATATCTATGACTTGTTCTGTCTTGATTTCCATAATTCTGAGTTGACCCATCATGGACTCTGATAATGAAATTAGGTTATGCCATATTAACTGTAACACTGAGTTCACACACTTATTCCATTTTTTATGAAAGAGGCAGGTCTTTAGTCATCCTTTGAAGACACCCAGTGACTCAACTGTTTGGACGTCTAAGGGAAGTTCATTCCGCGACCTAGGTGCCAAAAGAGAAGAGTTTAGATGCATGTCTTCCTTGTACCCTGAGAGATGGTGGAACCAGTCGAGCAGTGCTGGAGTATCGGAGGGAGCGCCGTGCAGTGCAGGGCATGATAAGTGCTTTGAGGTAGGAGGGAGCTGGTCCATTTTTGGCTTTGTAGGCAAACATCAGTGTTTTGTATCTGATGTGGGCAGCTACAGAAAGCCAGTGGAGGGAGCGTAGCAATGGGACAGTGTGGGAGAACTTGGGAAGGTTGAAAACGAGTCATGCAGCTGCATTCTGGATCAGTTGCAGAGGTCGAATGGTGCTCAGAGGCAAACCTGCTAGTAGTGAATTACAGTATTGTAGTCTCTAGATGACAAGGTACCTGAGAGGCCTGTGTGGAAAGAAATGGATGACTCCTTCTTATGTTGAAGAGGAAAAATATTAGCAATATGAGAGGAAAAAGAAAAAGTGATTCTCCATGGTTACCCCAAGATTATGTGCGTGACCGAAGGAGAGATCAGAGAGTTGTTCACGGAGATCACTTGTTGATTATCCTAATGTGTTTACCTGTTCCATATAAAGCCCTTAAATTCGTTTGTTTATGTCTGCCCAACTGTTTCTGATCCTTGTCACTGAGACTTATTTTATCATTTCTGTATTGTTTTCTGTTTTACTTCCTGCTTTTTTTGTCTCTTGTACTGTTTGAATATGTATTGCCAGGTAAGCATGCAGGCGGTGAAGGTAAAAGCAGGGAAGTTTATTAAAGCAACTAAACAAAGTGCAAACCATGAGCCTTGACCAAAAGGCAAGGTCAAAACAGGCAATGGTCAAAACACTTGGCAAACAGGTACATCAAAGGGAAGGCTGTGGCAAGGTCAAAGTCCAAAACAGGGATAAAAAAAAAAAAACAGATAAACAAAAGGCTTGGTATAACCTGAGAAGGAAAATAACAATTTTCAAAGAAAACAAAGCACAAAGGAGCTTATATAATGTGGCAGTGGACTCAAAACAGGTGCAAGCACTCAATAATCAGGGGACAGTGCAGGAGTTGCAGTTCTCAGCAGCCATGTTTGGAGGCCGCTGAGACTGTTGGGAAACAGAGTCTGTGGAGTGCTGTGACATGGAGACGGGTGGCAGAGGTGAGGTGACATGTATATGGACTTTGATTATGATATTTGTATTTGTTCTAATAAATTATCACTCTGAGTAAATACCCATTAATGATGAACAATTATTTGTTTTTTTCCCCCACAATTTGTTATGTACTAACTTACCATTTTTAATGATGCTGACATTAAATGAATAATTCTGCATTGGCTGTGTGACAGTTCGATTATTTCATTATGGAAATTGAATAGTACAATATATTAGCTATATTAAATGACATCAAGCAATAATGCATTCAGGCTTTGGGCCAGGAATCACTGATTACATTACTTACATTCCTCAGGGTGAGTTTATACCCTGAAGCCTCATAAAGCTTCATTACTTCAACTTCACATTCTTGTAGTATTTCTAGTGTATTTCTAGCATATCTCTTCCAACTATTATAAATAATTAAGAAATAAATTAGGATACTGTTTCCTGATGGCTTGGAGCCACAGCATTAGTATTCCAATGACATTTTCATTTCAGCTTACTGTTATATTAAGCTTCCATCCATCCATTATCCACCACTTATCCGGGTCCGGGTCAGCGGGGAAGCAGTTTAAGCAGAACTGCCCAGACCTCCCTCTCTTGTATATACCACTCTGTAATTGCTATCTTTGCAAAATCACCAACTTCCAAGGCGAAATTGGAAGAAAAAAGAACAAAGCCAGCTAGTATTCCATCAGGAAGCACAATCCGAGTGCATACGAGAGATGAAATCTTGACACAGATCTCAAAAACGGAGACAGATATCGATGTGTCCTTGGGTTACCCCTAAGTGCTGACTATCGTTTTGCCACTTTTGGTCCAGGTCTCAGAGTATTGCCAGATATTCAGGCGGATGTTTTGCTCTGGGTGAAAGTTGATCCCTTGGTTTTCTCATCCCGAAAAAGGAGACATTCGAAGCTGTTAAGCTTTTAACCCTGCTGTTCTGTTCACTTACCTAGCAATGGATATCCCATTGACCCAAGCCTCAATTATCTCCATGATTAGTGCTTTACTCTGTACTAATGGAAAATGGAAACCCAAAAGCCCTTCTCGTGCTTGGGGATTGTCCTTATGGCAGGGGGGAATGTTAATATGAGATGGCCATAAAGGTCCATGTTGGGGAAGAAAATATTGTCTTGCTCCGCTTTTAGCTGAATTTTAAAATAGGTCATCTTGACCCAAAGTAAACATGAGGGTTTAAACTGCTCTTGGAGTGTACCATATGGAGTACCTGTCCACGCTCAATGTTCCCTCTGTGTCAGGAATTTAATATTAAGCTGCCTGCTGGCTGTTTACCAGATGGTGCCGTGAAACCCCTTGCAACGAGCGGCATGAGACGAATATTCATGATGAAGGCATGCGCTCCGGCTGATGCGTCCTCCACTAAATTTTCTGACTAGAAGTCTAGGTTTCTTTTACCTTAGGCAGTGAAAGTTGAAACCTTATTAGTTGTAAGCTGTCAGTTTCACCTTCTGAGAACTTTCTTAATTTTTGAAGCTGATAAACACCAGCTCATATTCTACCTTATACACATTTTCATTATCATTTTCTTTTTTTGAGAAGTATTTTTTTGAGAAGTCTCTAATCAATACAGTTTCATTTTGGTTCTCCTAAGAGACACACAGTATAAATGCGCCCTTAAACCATACAATAGTTTGTCATAAAGGCCCTGCCATGTACGTCGAATGAGTTTTAAAGATATCCTATATATCCTCTATAGGAAATGTAAAAGCACATTTAGTACTTAAACATTTAGTACTTTAGTACACACTAAAATTGTGTTCATTAATAATTGCACCATCGACTGTAGAACATTTTCTTTTTGTAAAGTTGTGCTGAAGCTACACAGCAGTAAACTGGGTCAAACTGGGTCTGTCAAACTGGGAGAAACTTTTACTCCCCCAACTACTCGTTAATTAACTTCCAGAAGAAGTCAGAAGCCATATTGGGAACTTCATGGAGTGAACATTTTATAATCAAGATGATGCAATGTAATATACGTAATGGAAGTAATTTCGACATCTCAAAAATATATCACTGCATGTAATCCTGTTTAAAAAAAAACTGCAGACGTTCTGCCAGCTGCTGCACCAAATTAGTTACGTTGATCTGATATGTAAAAAGAAAATTAAAGAAGTAAATGTAGTGTAAATACAGCAATATGCAGACTTTTTCAGATGTGTTTATTTGATGTTTTTAAGTGTTTCTTTTATTTTCCATGTGATTTCTTAATAAAATTCATTGATTTTTACATGTGACCCTTACCCATGATTCAATTTTCCCACATGTGATTTTTACATATCCATTTTTCAGGGTTTTTTTTTTCCTTCTTCAATTTATTTTATTTTCACATGGCATTTTAAAAATTATTCTTTTGTTTTCACATTTGATTTTTACATTAATTTATTTACTAAAATAATTAAGTTTTTAATATACTCACAAATTACACAATTCAGTTATTTTCACCAGTTATTTGTTCCACTTGTAAGGCATGTGTTTCCCCCACCCCATGATTCATTTATTTTTTTTTTACAAATATTTTTTTTTCTTAATGATTTGTTTATTTTCAGACGTTCATTTTTCATATGTAGTGGATGTGGTTTAATTATTCACATGTGATCTTCTGACATGATTAATACATTTCCACTTATCGATCATATATTAATTTACAAGTGATCAGATATTAATCAGATCATCATGAGGGACCACAGCATGACCACTGAAATGCATGCTACCAAATAATCTAAATTAAACAAACATAAACATTTAATTAATAAGTACAGCGTGTAAAGTACATATAGTGATCATACTATGATTTCTACCATAAGTGAATAAGAGAACACAAGAGGCTACAGGATGTAAACAAACACTGTTTTTATTTAGGTTCCTGCCTTCAGAGTCATAATCTATAATGGTGATCAAAGCGGCAGCAGTGACAGTAAACCCAGGCCGATCGATTATCATTGACCCTCGGAGATCTAGGCTTACTTTTGCCCATTTTAGACATAGAGATTTAACGGTCAATAAAAATGCCCCCATTTCAAACAGATATGTGGTGTGTTATATTATCAGCAAAGATAGATTTATGACACACACAAACCTGCGCATGCAAAGTAACACTAAAAAGAACAAAATGACACCAACTACCAGTTTATCTGTTACTAAAGCCAGTAAATTAGTTATTACTATCATTATTATTAAATGTACGATTGATAACTCTACCCCTTTACCCCAGCATAAACCTTTCATAACTTTACCCAACTGCTAAAGCATGACGAAGCCTTACTATTTCAGCCAAGTAAAGAATTTTTGCATTGTTAAAAACATCAACATAAGGAATAAAACACTAGAGGAAAATAATCAACGACAAGGCGGTGTGATGAAAATGAGTTACTGGTACCACCCCAAAGTTCATTAGGCATGTGGACCAAAATTGAAAAAGAAGTTATAATTTATGTTATAACCTCTTTAAACAGCCATTCCTTCACCAGCCTCTTTTCATCTCTCTCTTGAATTCAATAAGACAAAAAGCACAGTTTATCCTGTTGCCAAGAAACCTGAAATCCTGAAGACTTTTCCGTGCTGAACAACTGTTACAGCTTAACTTCTGACCGTACGATGATGTGATTCTGATGATGCTTCCATGCAGAAAAAAATATACCCATGCAGAACCATGATACATAAAATGCATCTAAAAGGGTAAGTAAATTGGAATAACTGACAGACAATTGCAGTGTATTGTTAGGACCAGCCACAGCTACATTTTACTCGCGTAAATGTTTTTAGCCAGCTAATACTAGCCAGTTAGGGGCAGAGCGGATGTAGTCGGTGTGGGACATTGGCGTATTTCTGTTTAAATGCTAGAAGGGACTGGCCAATACGTTTTTCTCAGCAAAACTCAAACCCATTCGTTTACTGAAATACCAGACAAGAAGAAAAAAAAACTTTTTGTTGCTCAATCAAAAGTTAAACATTAACTGTGCTTACATAGTAAATGGCATGATGGATCAAATGACATTTTAAAAACTTTAAAAAAATTACACATTTCATCGCCTATATCACCTATAATCAAGCACAGCAATTTCAGCATAGCCTGGAATGGCAAAACCGTTTAACTGCTGCTAAAAATTAACACCCATGTGTCCACAAATGATAGCTTCACAAGTGTAAATATCTTTTGAGAAGAAGAGTTTTTTCTCTGTGTGAGATCAATTTTTGTAGTTAGCACATTGCATTTATTATTAAAAAGATCTATTTTTTGTAGATGATGGTCAATTTAATAGCAGGGGGTTTCAGTTTATTCAGTCTCTTTCAGCTTTGATGAATTTTCCATCTTTTACCCTGAATGCAGACGAGATGCAAGATGAATATGTGAAATGTGTTTTTCCACACATGCAGGCATGTCTGATTATACACCAATCAGCCACAATATTAAAACCACTGACAGGTGACGTGAGGAACATTGATTATCTCATTACATTGGAACCTATCAACTAACACAGCAACTTCCAACCTTGTGTTGGAAGCAGGAAAAATGGGCAAGCGGAAGAATTTGACAAGGGCCAAATTGTGATGGCTAGACGACTGGGTCAGGGAATCTCCAAAACAGCAGGTCTTGCGGGGTGTTCCTGGTATGCAGTGGTTAGTACCTACCAAAAGTCATCCAAGAAAACACAACTGGTGAGCCAGCGAGAGGGTCATGGGTGCATGCAGAACTGCACCAATGGAAGAAGGTGGTCTGGTCTCATGAATCACATTTTCTTTTACATCATGTGGACAACATGGGTGTGTGTACATCGCTTACCTTCAGTAAAGAATCAATTAATTTTTCCAGCACTGTACTCTGTGCTGTTTGGCTTACTGTACCAACGTCACTCTGTTCATAAGAAGAAATATTTTTCAGTTATATTGGTGGAGGATGCTGGAATCTTGTTTAAGAACTCATTTACAAAAAAAAAAACCTCCATTCCTTTCAGATGCATGTTTGAATAAAAGCAGGTCTTGGAAGAAGAGCCAGACCGCATTCAGAGAAATAAAATAAGGGCTTCAGTTTGCTTGGCAACAAGAGCAGTGAGAAACCAAAGCACGGTCCCTTTATCACGCTTTCTAGCCCCATGAATGGAGCCGAGTGTCTCCGTAGGCTGTGTATGTGTGTGTGTGTGTGTGTGTGTGTGTGTGTGTGTGAGAAGAAAGTGTCTCAGACAGCTTTACAAAGTGTGATGGAAAGCAGGAACCTTGACACTATGCTTCAGGGCACTTTCTTAGACACTTTTCATTATTCATACTTGGATATCAAGTATTAATGTGAAATTGGCATTATGTTGTTGGTTTTTTATTTTGAGAAGTCAATGAAAATTTATTTTATTTAAATTAAATTTAAATTTATTTTAATGCTTCAAATGGTAGAACGTTTTTTTCATTAGTTTTGTAGGTCATGACAATTTGTTTTAAAAAATGTGATTAATTGTCCTATTACTATTTTTATATGATTTTTCATACAGGTTATTTTGTCTTTATGTGAAATCTTGAAAAAAACAAAACATATGTAATATATATGTAATATATTACCCACATGCCGGATATCATGCAGATTCAGGTAACGAGGGAAGATTAAGGGGGAAAAAATGGGTTTTCTACACAATGGTGCGGAAAACAAAAAACATTGAATGCGCAGAAATGCCTTGTTGATGAAAGATGTCAGGGTAGAATGGGCAGAATGTTTGACAAGAAGGCTACGGTAATGCAAATAACCTCACTTTGCAACCATGGTGAGCTGAAAAGCACCTCAGAATGCAGAACATGTTGAAGCTTGAAGGCAAATGGGCTACAAGAGCAGAGGACCACATCAGGTTCCACTCCTGTCTGCCAAGAACCTGCTGTGAAAATGCACTACTAAGAAAAGTAACACTGAACCCTTTAATAACATGCCAATGGCAGGCGCCTGTGATCTTGTGTGTGAGGAAGAGGATGGACAGCGCTTTCCTCCGAGTGTGAGCAGAAGGTCACAGTGGTCATGATTCCTCCTCACCGCCTCATCGTTCTGCATTACAACGGCTTTTGAAATCTCGTCAAGACTATCTCACAAAAAAACCTTCTTAGCAGCCATTACATTATGGCTTGACTTTTAAATAGATGATGAAACTTTATATTTGTATCTGCACATTTTCCCTTCTCCTGCTTGTTTCTGCACACCTGAAATCAGATAAATTGCTAACGCTGTCAGGCATTGCCCTGATAATCAAATGCAAGAGCTTACAGACATCCCGCTGTATATCAAACTTAAAATCCTGTTTGCCTCGCGTTTCCATGACCAGTAATTGTTTTACGGCCTTCATGAGAGCAAAACAAAAAGCAGCGCCTGAATGTTCTTCTTTGCATAATTGCGTTTGCAGCAAAATCTCGTGTTCCTAAACGCCACCGCCTATAAAATGTGAGCCGCGTTAACCATTTGAATTGCTTCCCCAAACGTAATATCGCCTCCACACCTTATTGTGTGTTGAATATGCAAAAGAAGTAGTTTCTTTTTTTCTCTGTCGGAAGTGAAGGTAAAGGTGATTATAGTATAGTAAATGGACTTCAGTCCTGCTGATACATTATGTATAGTATAACAGCGGAGAAGACTCACACTTACAGAAAAAAAATTAATTTCCCACTTACACGAAGTAGTTCCCGAACAATTACTATAATGTATGCTCTCGGTTCAAAGTCCAACATATTAAAAAAATGAAAAATATGATTGTAACATTTAGTTTTTTTTTTTCTTTCTTGTTCTCTCTTAATAAAGGAGGTATTGTATTTAGCGCAGGCATAGGAAGAATTTAGGTTCTTAAAATCGAATCACTAATAGAAAAAAAATAGCCTGACTTATTACAATCCAAATATAATCCTACTATACTGACAGCATTTCTAAGTGACTTGTAAAAAAATGAGATGGTTTTCGAATGGTTAAATGCAGGTTTTCTTAGATTCAGATACTTTAAAAATCATTTTAATTTATTACTGATTATTAATTATCTTTATCTTTGCCTGCTGGTAGAGAGGAGACAGTTTTTTAATTTTACGAATTTTAGGAAAATAACACAACAGTAAGGCAACTTCCTAGACTAGTAGTAAAACTAGCGAAGCTGGAAAACAACTTACCAGCTGGCAAAAATGGTCTACCAGCTTGACCAGCTTGCCTGTGTTTTGGCAGATGGTAGCTGGTCAGACCTCTTTTTCTGATGGAAAATAATTATGGATATTCAAATATTTTCAAATTACTCAAATTAGGGTACAAATCCCACATAACGATTTCAACGAGGTACAATTCCTAAAAGTTGCCATAGATTGGCTTTAGAACTGTGATTTGATTCCATTTGTTGATGCATTTCCTTTCGAATCAGGACGTAGTGACTAACTCACAACAGGGAGACATCTGAGTGGTAGGTAAAATGATATTGCTGTCTATAACTGATGGAGAAACCCTGACGGTGTGTAAAGACTTTCTCGATCAGTCGCGGGTAGAGACATTGCCCAGAGTTGGTAAAACACCTCTCCAAAAAGTCACGGAATACAGATTTCACCCTCATACTAATAAATAAACACCAGCCAAACAAGAAATAGTTGGAAAGAAGAACAGATGTTCAGCTAGAACAGGAACCATATTTGGTGCTCTGGGGGCGGGACAAATATATTCTAGAGAGGATTTAATTGGACGAACACAATATGTGTACAGGCTGAGTCATCAAATATGTTTTAATCGTTTGGAAGTGAATGAATATCTCCAAAACAAAACAAAAAACAAAACTAAAAACTTCTTTTTTCCAGATATAATCATATTATTGTCTATATGACTAGGGGGAAGTTACAGAAAACCCTGAAATACCCATTTTGATGTCCACTTCTAGGAAACCATATCTTTAACCTTTTCAAAGTTTTTTTTTTCCAAGTTAGTTTTAAAGTGCTGTTCTGTTAATCTACCCAAATTTCAATTCGCTGAGGTAATAAAAAAAACTCCATTTCGTTTCCCTAGTTGTCAAATTCGCTCAGTTTTCTCGATGCTAGCTAACCGCATAGTCGACGGTTTCCTTCGCGCGCGTGCCACTGAAACAGCTGCTGTTGATGCTGCTCACTCACTTAACCCCGCCCACCTCGACGCGCTATTGGCTAAGACGTCTCTCTCAGCGCCACTCTCGTCGACTTGCTATTGGCTGGCTGGCCCACGTGTGACGCTTGAAAGTGCGAAGAGGCAGCTCGAGAGCTTGAGTTCAGCACTGGCGGTTGGGAGAGGAGTGATGATGGGAGTTGGATAGCTTCGACTACAGTATGTGAAGTTATCTTTTTTTTTTTAAACCTCCCCCATCCGTTTTTCATTCGGAAAACGTTTCACTGAAGCCACCGAGGGTGTAGAAAGAAGGGAAATGTTGCGACTTTGAGGAGGAAAAGCCGACAGAGATGCGAGCTGTGAGTAATTCCGGACGCTGTTGGGACGTCGCCTTGCTGCTGCTCCTGTGCGCGGAGTGCGCGTGCGGCCGAGGTAAGCACAATAAACCGCGTTTGTTTGTTTTTTATAAGAAAAAAAAAACCCCAAACATTTCAAACGTATTTCTTAAAAACCCATTCGGATGTAGAAATCTTCCCCTGGGTTTAGAAATCACAATATCGGCGTTCCTGAGTCACTTACTAGAGCGCACGAGGACGTGCTTGTTTTCTCGCGCGGGCTGATTATGGATGATAATCTAATTGTGTGACATAACTGATCATCTGCACCGTGGAACGTGTTGATACTGCTGTATGTGTCTGTGTCTGTGTATTTTTTGCTTAATAAATAACAACCTATGTGGTTTATAACATGCATGAGCTGTCTCGCGCATAGGAAGACGCAACAGGCGCGCGTGCACCAGCCTTGCCATCCTTATGCATGAGGAATGAACTGTTATTACATTACAGGATAGAGTTGCTCCTCGTGTTGTGGTGCCTGAGCCTCTGCAGTGCCTCCTCACCGACGCTCAGATGGAGAGTGAAGTCCTGCATGCGGATCGAACCCACACTGCATCCAGCCTCAGCACCATGAGATGCATCACAGTCCTATACAGTATGCATATAATACTCTGGGGGAGCCTGCAGAGCCTGCAAAAGCCCTTACAGCTGTGCATGAACACCTACAGTGTTAGTGTGTAAAACGAGCCCTCCTGCAGTGCTGTTTAGAGGAATGGATCACTCTTGCACTGTCACACCTAGTGTATATAATTAAGCCCTGATGTTGCATTAATTACCTTTTAAGGCGTGCACCAGCCCACTTGTTCAAACAAGATCCGTGGGAAAGTTTCATAGTTTAGGTAGCATGAAGCATCAGTGGCTCAAAAAAAAAAAATCGCATCACCTTTGTTGCATTTAGGAGAGTAATACTAGTATTGACACTTTTTTAAGTCTGCCTTAATCGCAGGCATATCTGGAATTATCGTTACAGCCATGTTTTTATAATTTACATGTAGCTAATATAACCCAAAACTGAATTGTGTTTTGGGATCGAATCTTTTTTTTTTTTTTTTTTTTTTACTGTAATCTTTCATGACTGATCCAACACTGTCTCGCTATTGCTTTTTGTAGTCAGAGAAGCAGAAAGTCACCGAGGACTTCTCTCCGAGCCCTTAAAATCAGAGAAGCGGTGGGTGGGATGCAGTATTTCCGTAATCAGGCTTTGTATCCAAGTGGACGGGACGCGCTTTCAGAATCGCTCTACTACATGAGCTGTAGTTTTTGGGGACATACGACACCCGGAGAGATCCAGGAAATCCAACTTTGTCCCGAAAAAAACGGCTCTCAGTCACGTGACAGAATGGAGCCTGAGCATCTGGCTGCGGTATTTTGTACAGAAACAAGAAGGAGGAATTGGTTAAGGAGTTGTACAGCAGTGAGGATCGTCTGTTCTGCCAATAGAACTGGAGCTGTAGCGCAGTTTCTAACAACAGTTTGGGTACGATAAAAACTTTTTTTTTTACAAGAGCAATATTATGTGGTTAATGTCGGTTCTCCTGGGACTCGCATTCGCCGGTCTTGTTCGAAAATGAATATTTCCAAAAGCGATTTGTTTGGTGAACTTGGGGTCGGTTGACAGAATCGTCAAGGAAGCGACAAGGAAACGAGGGCTAAAATCATGCAGCGTTGATTTGGCATTTGTCGCAAGTTCTTGTTTGTTATAGATGACAGTCGAGTCGGTCGCGTTTACTCGGTGGTTGGGTGGAGTCGAACTTTTCATGTTGAGAATATAGTTGGCCCATTAATTAAAGGAGCGGCCATCGATTGTAATCCGATACACTTTTTGTCAGATTCAGCAGATATCACCTCGCTAGCTGTCCGTTCTGTGTGCACGCGCTGAAAAAACATTCGTACGCATCCCTGGCTCTGTCAGCAACGAAAGTAGCTGGACCAAGCTACGCGACGCTATTCCAGCCAATCACAGGACAGGGGGGTGTCAGTGTTCGCGTTGTTGCCTTTGCAATGCTTCCTTGGATTTGGTGGGCGGAGCTTCAGAAGGAGCATTGAAGGGAAGTGTGCATTTGTTTGGCTGTTGAGTTCAAACATCAACAGTCTTTCTCCAGAATCGCTGACACTCGCCCTTCAATGTTGGGAAAATACATAGTTTTTCTGTCCGCACTAACGAAAGGAAATAAGAAATCCGCTACTTCCTGTGCGGTAATCGTTGTCACCGTTCAGTGATGTCGGTCCCTTTCTTGTGCAACACATTTTAAAGAGCGCGGCCTTCAACACCAGTGTTAAATGAAGCTTTTCCCGTTTCCCTGTGCTGAATAACCTGCAGTCGCAGTACACCTAGCAGCGTGAAGTGGACACTAAAGCGTGGGTTTAACGCGCGTGCTGAGGATTAGCACGTACAGGGTTGAAATAATTCTTCCCGGCTTTAATGATCTCCAGTAGCGTTGATTTACTGCCTCACGCAGGAGGCAGTGCCACCACGTACAAGTTAATTCCTCACCGTCGGTGTTAATTCCGCCCCGAGGATTCCTCCGTGTGCGTTATAGCTGTCACCTCGACCCGAACCGTCTCTTTTCTCTCCGGGCGTATATCACAGCGGCAAGCCTTATTAAAGCTCTGCTTCAGTTTCACGCATTTACAAAGATCAGACAGTAGCGTTCGGCTTGTCCGTATATATCTGTTCTTTGTGACTCCTCACGTTTCTGTATTAGACAGCTGTTGAAGGGGAGGCGGAGGGAAAAAAGCAACGCACCCTCAAGGACATGGTCTTATCGCGATCACAGTGTAGGTTTATGTTTCATCCAAGGCTGGAGAAGGACGGCGAATAGAAGCGGAGGACTGCACACTTGAACACGGCCCGCCTGATGAAGGTCGAAGCGAGTCGTTTCCATGCCCGTTCCCGAATCCATCACCTGCTCGGGTGTGCACGCGCTTGCATTTACATTTAAATGAAACCAAACGAGCGAACAGCGGCAGGTGAAATACAGTAGCGCCACCGGTAATAAAAAAGCGCCGTCGCCTTGTTTCCTGGAGGCCCGATCTCACCAGGAAGCGGCGTCATTTAGGCAGCGATGCCGAGTAATTTATGAGCAACAATGACTCTCATTTATGCAGAGCGGTGGCACGAAAAAAACAGCAGGATAAATCCGGACACGGACTTCTGACCTACACGCGGCCTTATCAGCGCGCCGCGAGTGAATGATGTCGAGGCACATCGGTGTCACAACCCGGATGATTAGTCATATCTGGTCTGAAACCGGTGTAGCGTGTTCCTGTGAATGACCCCCATTCGTTTGAACGCCCACGTTTTGTCCTCTTTGTCCAGGCTAACGTTCTCAGCATTAGATTAGCGTCTCTGCTCCTGTTGTCGCTCGAGAAGTGATGAAGCGTTTCGTTAATCAAAGCTATGAGAGATAATCCATCGCAGAAACCCCATTAACTTTTGATTCCCCACCGTGTGGTGTTTTTTTTTTTTTTTTTTTTTTTTTGTTCATTCCAAAACAGCTCCGATCTCCGAGCCGACCCGTCGCTCAGAGCCCCAGCGTTGGGATTCGACCTCATAACCTTCAAGACAAAGACACATTCTTTAGCTGCTTTTTTAGGTTTCAAACCAAACCAAGTTCTTCACTGTCCTTTGCATTTAGCTACCGACGTCATAAGTGTGATCATGCTGATTCACGCCTAGGTGACGTATTAACTTTTGGTTAGTAGCTAGCATCAGCGCTCTGTGGGCTCGAGCGTACACACACACACACACGCGCACGCTGTATTGTTATTCTGGCCCTGTCTCGGGTCCAGCAAAGCTCAAAATCATCCACTTATCGGCGTGTTTGCCGCATCTGTGTGCGTGGGTTCTTCTGTATTCCAGCTGTCTGCAGAATATCTGGGCAAAGTGTCCTTGAGGGTGTTGTTTTTTTATTATTATTTTTAATAAATGAATCTTTTTCAAGCGGATCTGAAAAGCCACTAGAAACCGATTTGGTCTTGAACGGCTGCGAGACAGGTGCACGCTTCCGAAAGGCTCCTGGAGCACAAGTAACTTGTGCATTACTGTACGTGCAATATTAACACTGCCGCCGTGAGACTGGCGTGTATTTGCTCCATTTACACCGAACGTGTCAGAAGTCTGGAGCTGGGACGTGTGAAGTCTCCTGCGGACGCAGCAGAGATGCAGCAGGGTTTGATGGAGCCGTGACAGACAGCGTCAGCTTGACTGCTGTCCTCTCTCTCTCTCTCTCTCTCTCGCTCTCGCTCTTTCTCTCTCTCTCTCTCTCTCTCTCTCTCTCTCTCTCTCTCTCTCATTCTCTCTCTCTCTCTC
>JAQQZR010000014.1:1828462-1850749 GCA_030068235.1 Notoglanidium macrostoma | reverse complement strand
TGCTCTCTATCACACTGCTCTCTATCACACTGCTCTCTATCACACTGCTCTCTATCACACTGCTCTCTATCACACTGCCTGAGACGGCACAAGGAGCAAGGCACGGAGGCCTCGTCGTTCAGACACACCCCAAATCTCAGTGTGTGTTAATCACTGTTTACCCTTCATCAGTGTCAGTTTCTGAGCACGACACAGCTGCGCCCGAGACACTCGCGAGTGGTCCCACGCCCGAAGACAGGCGTCCAAGTTGGAAATATGTCGAAAAAGGCAAGAAAATCCCATACACGTTCTTCTTTTCTCATTTTTGAGAGCATTTTTTTCAGTATTTCAGTATTTATCACGTTATAGCGGGACGCTGATGTGGTAATCCGTGCACATTTTTTTTTTAGGACAAAGACAATCCTAGTCGTAGTCTGTCGCGTAGGTCAAGGAACACGCAAACACACACTGGAGCTGGAATAATCCAAAACCAGAGTTGAGATATAGGCATGAAATCAAGGTTTGGAGCTATACAGAAATGTGCGACAGATAATACAACCAGGGGCTAAACACGGACCAGGCGCACACATTAGAGAAACAAACCAATGACGGGAAAGGAGCGGAAACAGGACCAGAACCAGAACAGATGCACATCGCAGAACAAGCGAAAGAAGATGGAGGATAAAGAGCACACGCAGGCAGCAGGACTCACAGCGAGTCCAGAGAAACACAACGGTACTAATAGACGGAAATGCGCGTTAGTATGTTTTTTTTTATTAAATTTTTTTTTTTAATTTGTGAGTCCATAACGAGCCGAATCCTGCTTGCCGCGGTTCCTTAGACGTCGATGCCCTTGGTAAAGGATGCTGGAACGACAGCGGTTACTCACACAAGCAGCGTATGTCCAGTGAGCCCTTTTTTTTTTTTTTTTTTTTTTTTTCCGTAGCAGATTTCTCATCTTTGCAGATGGCGCCGAGCAGATGAGCTTTTTATCAGCCTTGTTTATCGGCTCTCAAACCCAGCCTCCCGTCCGAGCGGCAGCGTTATTTACAGCTCGGCGAGAAAACCTCGCCGCCCTTCCGTAACTCCGTTTACTCACGCGTCATAAAAGTGAACGAGAAACGGCCTGAGGGCTTCTTCCCCTCGTTTGCCTTGATATACACGTTCGTTCGGACCTTTACGAGGTTTTTCCGAGCTGGCGTCGGCACCACTAGTTGCGCCGCAACAGTTTGATGCCGTAAACGTAAGAACTTGTCACATTATTGCACTTTTTAAGGCTCAAGCAGGTAAACAAGGGCTCAGGCGAGCGAGGAACGGCTCGGGCGACTTTTCCAGATCAGTCTGTTTACGAGTCGCTTTTACGAGCCCGTTCTCGCATCGAAAGAAGATGCCGAAGGTTTAAACCGATACAAAACGTCCTGGAAATGTTTAAGCGCTTCTGTTCGAGAGCCAATTAAGGGAATCAGCGGGAAACTCCGAGGCAGAGAGAGGCGTCCACGTCGTTTTCATTGGCGCCCGAGCGGAACGTGACTAAAGAGAAGAAACGTCTGAAGGTTGTGTTCACCTTTTCACCCCGACACCGATCGCGTACAATTCGTATCACCGCTTGTTGTTACGACGCGCCGGCGCATTTGATTCTTATTAACGCAAACACAGTGCAGAAAAAAAAAGCGTCAGCGTGAACAGACTGTAATCCAGCCTCCTCTCACCTGCTCCATCTCTCGTTCTGCGCGACATATGGAGGCTAAGCTGTGTTTGGAAGCACCGAGAGAGAGAAACACGGAGAAGCCGTGACCGTGTCGAGGCCAGAGTGCTGTAAACACACACACGCACTTTTTTTTTTCTTGTTATTGATATATTTCAACAAAATACCGCAGTATTCCTTACTTAAAGATATAGTTTATAACTGCCGTATGATTTCAGAAGTAAAAAACTTTAGAAATTAGCCCAGGGGATCAGTGCACTGTAATGTTTCTTTATTTCACTCGAATGTTTGTGTAGAAAGTCACAAAACGCCGTCACGTGACACGGAGACGATCCTGTATTTTCCTAAATCATCCTTCACGCGCAGAAGGGTTTACATCCAGCCCCAGCTGTTAGTTTGTCCGCCGGCGGCTAAAATCGAGCACAAATTTGCCAGAACTGGAAATATAAG
Source organism: Notoglanidium macrostoma (assembly GCA_030068235.1). Taxonomy (NCBI): domain Eukaryota; kingdom Metazoa; phylum Chordata; class Actinopteri; order Siluriformes; family Auchenoglanididae; genus Notoglanidium; species Notoglanidium macrostoma. Next base: position 1,848,615 of record JAQQZR010000014.1, on the reverse strand, counting down.
GCGGAGTCGAGGCAAAGACCTCCTGTCGCTTCGGCCGACTGAATTAAAACGATTTTAAACCGTATGTACATTTTTGCTCTTTGTCGCACCTAAGAGTTGCCTCATATTGCCTACTGTGTATTTACACTAATACTTTAGCTAATTCATGAGATATTAACAAAATAATAAAAGCCAGTTTAATAGATTCCGCAATTAAAGTTAGACACTCGCCGCCCGTTCGCACCTCCGACGCCCGCAGCGCCGAAACAGAGTTTATTTACACGTGAAATAATAAGCGTCATTATTTCTGGTGAATGAGCCGCCGGCCGTACATTAACCGCACAACCTGTTTATTAGATCCGAGCACCGGCGAAGTTTAGTTTGAAAATGCGGTGTGATGTTGTGTGTGTGTGTGTGTGTGTGTGTGGAAAAAAACAAGACCACGCAGCTGCACTCTGGGGAAAAAAAGAGAATGGAAAGAAAGCTAAAAATAAGAAGCGAATCCCCACCAAGGACGTTCCGACAAAAAGACGCACGGAACAGCGCGGCCACGGAGCGCTTCAGCGGCGCTTTAAAGGAAACCGATCTCCTCGTAGTGTCTTACACGCTGTCAAACACAGGAAGCGCTCGGCGTGCTAAACAGGAAGTAGTATGGACTCCAAATAAAAAAAAAACTAATCATTTGAGGAGGCATGGTAACGTTTTTTTCCCCCTCATTTTTATTCCCTCCTGTGATGTAGCAGTTGTGCTTGGATCTGTTTTCATATAGATGGGATGTGTGTGTGTGTGTGTGTGTGTGTAAGGGTTCAAGTACAGCATGACCTGTAATATATCACTTCATACTTGCACTATTGATCTGTAAAGAGCGTTTTTGTTGGTGAAAAGCAGCACAGCGGTGCGGTCAATGAGTTTTTATGATGACTCATATATATATATATACGATGTATAAAATTAATGTTTCAAATGCTGCAAGGCTACTGCGATCAAAATAAACAAGAGGAACCGATTAAGAACAGAATCACGACAAAACCGAATCAAATCGATTCACCGACTCGGAGCCGCACAGCGAGTCTCCCACCCGGAATATTAAAACCTCCATAAAGATTTTCTTCCAACCGCTGTAGCCGCCGTTCAACTTTTCCCGCCGAATAAATTTTCCCGCGTGTGCGGCGTTCCTCACGCACCAGAGAAAGAGCGAGTCGTTAACTACTGAAGTTCACCTAATCCAGCGTAATCCCCTAATCCATCCCCGATGGTTCTGCTGGTTTTCTCCGCCCGTCAGTGTTTACTCACAGGTTCACCGAGAAGCGCTTCTCCGCCGGGATCGCGTAGGTGTGATGATAACAGAGCTGTTGAGTGTGTGTGAGTGTGTGTGTGTGAGTGTGTGTGTGTGAGTGTGCAGGGAGGGAGGTGTGAGCAAACTTTGATCACGATGCTGTTCATTGATTTGCGCACTTTTTCCCCTGCAGTTTGTTTGTTCTCCGTTCTTCCCGGCGCTCCCCCGAGTGGTGGCCCCGACCCCATCCCTCCTCGTATCTCCTCCAGCTCGTCTGTTTTGCATGCCTTCCATCTCCCGCAAAAAAAAAAAAAAAAAAAAAAAACAGCACCCGCCGCCTCCCTCGCGCTGTTTCTGTGTGGCCTCGGGGCTTTTCCGTTTGCGTTTTGATCTTCGCCGGCCTTTTCGCTTTGTAACAGGGCCAGGAGTGCCACGAGAGCGGTTTTATAGTAGGCAGCGCCGCCTCTCACCAGCATCACACCCCTCTTTGTTGGTTTAACCTCCACCTACTTCGCCGCGATCACTAATTTCTCCGCTTTTGAAGCCGGAGTTCGGATTTAGAGAATTGAAAACAGTACTAATGTTTGATTCGGGTCAAAATGAAGCACTTTTCATTTTAAACCGTGAAACGGAACACGAGCTAAGTGGGAGTTTATCCACATGTGTGCTGTGCGGTCACAAGACTACGCGCGTGAAACAAACCAACACCTTCTGACCAATCAGGGTGGAGCATTCAACAGCGCCGTGGTTAAACACAGAAATAAGGGGCGGCGCATTTTCTCATTCTCTTTTTTCCCCCCCGCTTCTCTTTAACCTTTACGGGCGTTCCCTTTTTTCAGCCTAGAGTAAACGTGTCTGAGATAAGACGTCGGTCCGGGGCGCATTTTAAACCACATCAGTCTCGCCAACAGATGAAAAGACTCGACCCTGGGCAGCGAGACAGAACAAGCCGAAAGCGGGCACCGAGATCAGGCCCTAAAGAGGCTCAGTGGAGCCGAAAGCGAGCGCACGTGCGTCCTTCGCACGCCGCTGCAGTGATTTAACGGCATGCAAACAGGGGAAGGCCACACACAAAGAGGAGCCATCTATCTATGGTTGCTGTCCTGCATGCGCAATCTAATAAAGCACCGAGCAATAAAACAGCTCCCTTCAAATCCAGGGGCAAATATCAGCTCATAAACACAGCACCAGGCTCAAGCAAAGGGCACCGCACGGCCCGCGGGGAAACCCGCTTCACGTCCGGGAAGCGAAGTCCTCCGGAATTCAGCCCGACCTAAACGCCGCCACTAATTGCGGCGGCACTTTATTAGCGAATCACGTTCCAGGCATCAATAATGCATTGTGGTTGCTCGACACTCTCATTTGTTTGTGTAAATACCTCAATGATATTTACACGGACAAGCACGTCTGAATTTTGAATAAAGCATAATTAACGGAAGCCCATCGATCACGCGTCGGGTTCGGGGGCTGGGATAATTAACACGGCCGTCTGAAATATTCATGCCGCCTCGAGCAAGCGCGTCACGGAGAGCAGAAATATAAACCGCCGCCCGGCTATTAAATATTAAAAGGGAACATGAATCCGAGGCCTGGTTTTGTGGCCGGAGATTGATAGCGAGCAAGGTGTTCGAAACATCCGACCACAGGGTCGCACGCGGGGTCAGCGCGGATCTAACCCAGCTTTACGGTTGGCGTCGAACCCACCGCTCAATCTCCAGCTGTTTTGTCAACTGGGTGTGTGAAAAAGCGCGTCCTGCTACGAAACGTTTGCCGCACAAAATGACACCGTCGTATTCCGACCACCGCACCGGCGAACCTATAGCTTTATATCAATGTGTTGCCGTTTCTATAGTAACAGCATATTCGTAATGACTTGTATGACTGATCATTTAAGACTAATAATGAACAAATGAAAAAAAAAACAATAGTTCTTTTGTCTGTCAAGCTAATAGATACTGTATATCGAACTATCTTATCGGCAGATTTGCTGCATCACTCAGGTGCTTTTTGCCATTTGAATCCAGAACGTTAGTTTTTAGGTAAATTATACTGTATCAACATGTATCGTAGAAATGTTTTCAGATATCGCGATACTTCCTGTCATATCGGCCAGCCGCTGAGAGCCTTCTTTCTCCTTTTAAATGAAGCTATAGTATGCTCTGGTGTGCTGTGATTACTTTTGCTCTTCATGTTTTATTTCTCTTGTGGTGTAGTTTCACACAGATTAAAACCGCACTGTGTGATTCTTCTTGGGATTTTTTCTTTTCTTTTTTTTTTCCCGCCCTCCATGTGCCAAATGAGATGTTTGACTTTGCTGATGATTCGCATTCCTCTGCCTGTCCTTTGCGTCCTTTTTCTCTTCCAGCTGTTATTACAGGATGTAGGTCAGAAGCGTTACACGCGTACAGTTCCCATCGTGAGGAACGATGCTCGGCTGGTTGCATGATTAAGTCCCATCGCGGGTATCGCCGACCCTCAAACACCGTGGGACGGCATAAATGAAATAAATATGGCGGGCCGCCAGCTTATTTTAACTCGGGCGTATAGCTGCCTGAAAATGGCTCCGAGGCTTATTGCCTGAGCTCGGTCTTTCCCCTTCGCGCGACCTCATGAATAAATATTGGTAAACCAATTTCTCCAGATTCCGCGAGTTTGAAACGGACTTGTCCTTTATCGCGTGCCAACCGGCAGCTCGACCAGCGTCATTCGAAACCAAATCAGGTAGCATCAGCTAAACAGGATATTGGAAGGGTTTAAGACGTATGGCATGTGCGTAGTTCGCAATCAGACACATCCTGCTGTGCGTCCATGCTAATTTGCCATCATGTTAGGCTCCATGCCATCCCAGAAAGGCGCTAAATTAATGCGCTCACCTTGACGAACACCGGCCCAAAAGTAATTGCATCGACTGTGTGCTTAACACCGCGCTAATCTAAGATCACTTACAAGCTCTGCTCTGCATAGTGAAAATCTTCTCTCTCTCTCTCTCTCTCTCTCTCTCTCGTCAAAGATGTAATGAAGAACTCTGCACCGTCAGAACGGAAGGTGTGCTAATTGATCCTCTGTAAATCAAAACAGAATATTAATCGTCTCTCACGCCACTTTTTAATTCTGTTAATGTGCATGATAAGTTTAGTGCAAAAAAAGAGCATCACACACACACACACACACACATTTCAAACTAGAACTGTCATGTTTTTTTGTTACGTGTGGTTCTTGTAACTTGTTACAATCTGAGGTTCTTCCTGAACACATTTTATTGTGCAACAGCATGAAAATAGCATTGAAACCTCTGACACAAACATCATGGTTACTTAAACATAGCATGTAGTTAGATGCAAGCTAGAATACTGGTTTGCCGCTGCGCTGAAGACTTTATAAAGGGCGAGAAACGTTTATATATTGATATGCTTTATGATTATCAGTTATGATAAGTTCATGATTTGGCACATCCATACTGTATATCGTAGTGCCAGCTGTTAGCTTAGGGAAACGGATTTTGTTAAGAGAATTGTCCGTAACCTTCAGGATGTTCTCAAACAGCGTTTCTGTTTACTTCTCTTCCGGGACACTTCCAGAGACATCTGTCCGTAGCCTAGCATCGACAGTGTAATCGAAAATTTCATTTCTTCATCAGGCTGTTATTTCATCATCGCTGTTACAGATCAGTGCAGAATAATTAAACCCTCAAGTGGAAGTCAGTGGGAAGAATGGTGTTGATTTTGACGAAGCGCTGCTTTCACGGCGCGCCAAGAAAAGGTGCTTTCACACTCCAGTCGAGGCCTCGTCAGGGAAAAAAAGCAGCATGTGAAACATGAAGCGCTGCGTAAATTTCTGCGACGTCTGATCAAAAAAATAAATAAAGCAAGAAAGCTGAACTTCACCTGACTTTTTGCTTTACACCATCTCCGCTACTTTGGAAAAAACCTAGATTAATCCCAGCTGTCCTTTTCGATGCTGGAATAATTTGATAAATGACATTTTGTGGCCACGGCTTCAAGCCCGGCATCTTGCTTTGATAAATGTTACTTTCCCTGGGTTGTCTTCAGTCAAAGGCCTTTCTTAAAGGCCACCTTCGTCATCACCACGGCTCGCCTTTGATGAGACTGAACCTGCTACTATTATTGCAGATGTAAAGAGCGGGGAAGAAACACACCGACAGACATAAATGTCAGCATGAGCGTTGTAGGCACCCGCCAAGATATTTATGACATATGCAAATTTCTTCACTTGTGTAATTTAGGCTTTGTGTGAACTCCATGAACTGATAACGTTGCATATGTTATACAGTTTGTTTATTCAGTTGGAAAATTTAAGTTCTGAAAGGAGAAAAAATTAACCACTTCAGTCTACGGGCACCAGCCTAAGGAAACCTGCCACACGGTGAAGTGTTCTATTATACTTCTATACACACACCGTCCAACAGCCTGAAATCGGCAACTGAAGGCAGAATGATTCAAAGTTCTTGGAGACTTTACAAATTCACAAGACTCGAGAAAAGCTTGTACATTCACGTATAATATGTGGCCATTCAAAACCAATACTTTTGATCCCTATAGATAAAGATTTGATGCAGATGTTTTTCCCAGATGTTCCAACCTCTTCAGCAAGTCTTAACGTTCCCAAAGACCATCAGAGGAAGCCTTTTTTTTTTTAAAAGAGTGTGAGGACATAAGCAGCGAAACCCCACTGCTAGAGATCTTTAGACCTTTGAGGAATGTAAAGAGAGACAAGGCTCTTTGGACCCGTTCAAAGGGGGAAACTCGTTCCACTACATTTACATTCACAGCATTAAGCAGACAATCTTATCCGGGATGTCTTACGGAATTGCTCTGTGGTCTTCATCAAAGACATCATAATACCAGTACCAATAGATCTTAGCCTGAGAGTACCATTAAACCAAACTATGTTAGTAAGAATAATAAAAAAAAAAAAACCCACGTCAAATTAATTAAGTGTTCATTTAAATGCTTGGTGAAGATGTTTTGAAGACGGTTAGTGACTCAGCTGTTTGGACAGCCAGTTCATTCCATTGAAAACCAGACCACCACTGAGGCCCCACGACCACCACTGATAATCCAGGGCCACCACTGGGACAAAGATGACCACTGAGGAACCAGGGCCATCACTGAAGCACCAGGACAGACCAGTGAGGAACCAGCACTGCAATTACGGAACACTGGGCCGTCACTGAGGAAACAGGAATGCTACCGAGGGACCAGGGACATCACAGAGTTTCCAGAGCCACCACTGACATACCAGGATTCCCATTGATGAACCAGGGCTACCAGTGATGAGCTAGGGGTGGGGGGTCATTAATGCACTGAAATCCCACCTTACGAGCATAATCTCAGATAAGGACTGAGAAAGTGGATCGGTGTTTGTGTGTGTGTGGTTCTGGACCAGGATGTGGCGTAGAGACGTAACATACAAGGACGAGAGCCTCAGATTTGATTCCCTTCAGGAAAAGGAAGCCAATGGTGTGGCCCAGGGAAGGAAGTCAAATGAGAGTACTGGAGAAGGTAATGAGCCATACGGGCAGCAGCTTTATGAATGTTCTGTAGAAGAGGTATAGCATATGAAGTAGAGAGTTTATATTCCAAGTCTGGAATCCACTGTGGATGTGATGGCAGTTCTGTCTCAGAAGTGGTGTTAATAAGAAGTTGTAAAGATAAACCCTGATGGATCTGGCGGTTCATGAGCAGACTTTGCTGAGCTCGGGCAGATATGAAATAAGTGAACGTGACTTGAAATGTCACATATATAACACTGAAAATGTCATACACCTGGAGGTAAATCAGAAATATATCATACTTCAGTGGGTACCCTGATGACTTGGCTAGTGTGTAGGCGTTTAATGTATATTGTAAAGCAGGTCAACAGGGAGACAGCAGTGTGGATGAGAACTCGGTAAAGTATTCAAAGGACCAGACCAAATGCTTGGGGGGAAAAAAAAAGAAATACAGGGCTTCTATACTGTGTGCTGTCATTGGTTTGTTACCTGGTTGTGTGTACCTATTTTGTGTTAGTTTGTCTGAGTGTTTCCTAGTTCTGAGATTTCCTGTTTTGACCCTAAAGAGTTATTCAGTCATGCGAGTTGCTCATTCAGACCATTGTGGGAAAGGAATATTATGTCACTGGACCTTAATAATTTCACCTGAACACCCCTGGGGTACATTGATCGATGTATGACGTGTAATGTAAATTAATGAATTAAATAAATAAATGTAATTGTGTATGCAGTTCTTGCTTTAGTTTGAGGATGATCAGTTTCCTGGGGCAAGATGCAGCTCCATCAGATCAGCGGATGAGGAGGAATTTACAAAATGAACAGCTGTTGGTCCATGATACTGAACTGTTAAACATCTCATTATTAGCTAGCTTCACACGCACCAAAGAGCAACTAAATTCCAATGGTTTCTTCTTCTTTTTTTTTGCTCCTAACACTGCAGCTCAGTACTGTAATTGGCCCTTTGTGTGAAAGGAGTAGTGGAGACGTGCACGCTGAAATGAGATTCAGATCTCGGACTAGAGAGGGAGAGCGGTGGGGAAGTGATGGGTAGTGATAGCGCAGCGGAGGACAAAAGTGCCAGTGATTACGTTTGTTTCCACTGCAGCAGGAGAAGTCCTGTTCTGAGCCTGTGATTGCTGCTCTGTACATTTGTGCAGGGATTTGGCTTGAGTTTGTATGGCGGAGCCCACACGTGTTCAATACTAATTATACTGTGCTCTCTGTGGGTCACGTTTTTGTTTTCGTGTAGCACCACGCTGCATTCTGTGATGTGATTGTGCTCGGCGGTTTTACTACAACGTCTGGCCTCGCATTTGAGCCGATTTTGTTCATTAAATGATTCTATTTTATAAATACGGTTTACTTGGCTTGAGACTGACTGGAATATTTTCTATGCCCGCACACCCACATGAAGCTAATTTTAATTTCACAGGCATATTCGCGATCACGTGTCTGCTGCTTTGTCTTCTAAATGAAGTTGTACTACGGTTAGGACAGTTATGCGATTTGAGCTGCATGTTATATTATTTTAATGGTCCATTTTAAAGGAAATAGTGTGTCAGGCTATACGTTTCCACATGTTTAGGTTTGTGATTCATAAATTCATTAGCAAGCCCAGTGGCAGCGTGCTATACGGCCTCATGTTTTGGTTTGGCCAGAAATCTAATTATCCAGGCCCAGTGGTAGTGGTAACAAATGTAATGTACTGCAATAACAGGATGAGCTGGTTAGCTACAGACTAAGGTTTGTTCTTAGTTTCTAACGCAGCACATTATGTTGGTGCCCTTGACAAAAGTCACCTTTGTTTGTGAATTTGCTTGTGGACGCTTGAGTTACGAGCTGCACTGTTCTTTCCTCGCATCCTAAGTAAAACTATTATACAAGAGACATGAAATCTGCTTCCGTTTACATCCAGGCTACTGATTTGTCCACCGCTGTGCCTATAATGGGTTATATGATATACTGTAAACATGCACATTAAGTCTAATGGAGTAAAAAAAGAGATAAACGAATTGTGTAAATTGTATAAAATTACGGCTCGCTGTAAGTAACTTGGGTTAAAAGCCTCTGCTTAATGAAATATCTGTACATATAATTGAAAAAACTCTGTAAAAAACACTTCCCTCGGCAGCGATGACGCAATCCCAGCTAACAAGTCTCCAAACACCGACTAAATCTAGAAAGTACAGTTTGTTTGTTTTCCTTCCCCCTTCCTTTTTAAAATCCTCCAGTCACGTTTCTGCACTTCACACTTAAAGCCGCAGCGCTCACCACTCAACCTCTCCACTTTGCCAATTTTTGCTTTTTGTTTCTCCAATGGTGCATTTGTGGTTACCATGGCAGCGCCCGCGCTCCATTGGCAACCATTATGAGTAATGTGTAGTTCAGTTCGGATGGCCGCTGCGTGTACACCGTGCTCATTCGTGCCGTGATTAGCCCTTTACAAAGGGCACAAGACAAAGCATCCGTCTGAAAAGCTGTACTAACAAGCGAGCCGCATCTCCCACACACACATTACAATTAGCACATGGTCATTTATGTTTAATGTTGCATTGCTATAAATGCCACAAGCTGCAGGCTTGCTCTAGAAACGCCTGTGGTGACAGATGTTAATGGTCAGGGACTTTCAATCAGTGATTCACTGGACATTTAGGCTATTTGGGGGATGTATTAAACACTGCTTTACAAGCTTGTTCTACAAGTGAGTGACTCAGAACAATAACATGGCAAAACTAATGACGGGACCATTAAGATTTTAAAGCTTTTCTGTCTCTTTCTCTGAACACGTTTTTCAGCCATAAAGGAAGCACGTACTACTGTACTGCAACATAGAGTGTTGTGGACCTCCATGGAGAGATGGGAACATACTGTACAGTACTGTTAAATCATCTCCAGAATTTAAACCACTACCTAAAGCACTATCATGACAGATTAACGTGCTTGCTTCAGATTTCTTTTTTCCACCAGTAAAAGCCAGACTCACTCATTCTCTACCCAGTTTCTATAAGACTTAAAGAATCTCGACAAGCTCCGGATGAATTTTAATGTTACTTTTCCCCCCCCCATGCAGATTAGTATTGCAGACAGATGGTGTCTTGGGTGGCAAACGTGACAGGCAGGCAAGATGGATCTCCCTCCGTTATCAGCACGCCGTTCTCTGGCACTGTGTCCCAGGGGAGCAGGGCCACCACGACATTTATTAATCGCCAGTGGATAATTCCAAATAAAAACCAGTTCTGCAGCGCAGAAATCTGCAGGGAAGTGCGAGGAAGAAAGCGAGAAGTCTCCGCAGCCTGACATGAAGCATTACAGTGCCTAGTTTCTCCCGTGACTCACAGCTATTACTTGTACGCAAGGCGGATATCGCTGGCACAGCCCTTTTTTTCTCAGCCTAATAATCCTCAAAAAAAGCTGCAGATCGGCCTACATGTGAGCTTTCAATGAGGGGGACGTGGAGAAGAGGTCTGCCGTAATCATATTAATGACAGTTAGATGCTCGTCCCTCCAGGAATATGACAGTTGCTATTCGTGGTGTTTTTTTTCCCCTGTCATTCCACCATGCTACAGTGGGAAACAGTGCAAACTTAGTGGTAAGAGCATGCCTGTTAGTGCTCAAGCTGATTTAGTCTCTTTTTTTCGGTGGTGAATTGGTGATTCGCAATTGCTGCCAACTGTTTTCAATGGAACGTAGTTAAGGCATGCTCGGAAAGTGGCTACAAGTTGCCAGGTATCATAGACTGATGTGCATATTCATTGAATTATTATGATCCTTTGCATGATTTTCTGAAGATGCTCAGAATACAAAAAAAAGTGTGCAGGTGGGACAAACAATGGTAATCAGACGGTTTTAGTGACCATAGTGATTAGAAATTTGCTGCTTGGAACAATGGTTGGTCATTGGGAACAATAAAGATTAGTAAATGGTTGTTAATTGTAATGATCAGTAATTTGTCATTGGAAAAATTGGTCCCTGGAAACCATAGTGATCAGTGATTGGTCATTTGGAACAATAGAGGTCAGTTAGTGGTCACTGGGAACAGCATTGTTTAGCAAATTGTGCTTGCGAGCGATAGTGATCAGTGGTTGGTCATAGGGAACGGTGGTCGTCCACATCAGCTCACACATGCGCAGCTCAGTCAGACTTTAACACGCTGGTGGTGAGTCGAGCAACCCTGTTCTCTAAACTTGCATAAGCAGCAGCTGCTCAACAAGTCACAAGATTTGTTGCTTGGCCATTTTTTAAAAAGAAACTTTAAAAAGTCATCAAATCTACCACGAAAGGTTTCTAAGTTGGCACGACAGAAGTAGACCGTTTTCAGAAAGCAATACTTCTCTCTGGAGATCAGTTCAAAAATCTGATAGCATTCATTGCTGGGATAAAAGCAACAACGTAGCCTTTAGCTGAAGTGATTGGATCGAAATAGACAGGCACACAATATGGGTTAGGCCTGGCCCTTGATCGGTTCAGGGAACGTGATGATGATGATGATGATGATGATGTTACTGTTGTTTAATAGCTCAGCTCTGACCCTCCAGTTTGTCCTGGCTTCTCCAGTGAAGATGAGGGTACTGGCTATCATAAAATCAAGACACTCATTCAGCACGTCCATGCTTCTGGGAAATACAGATCTCTTTGCACTAGCCGTGTGTTTTGCTGAGAGCAATGAAGGCACAATGCAGAGCAATTAACTGGGATGCTACAGTTATGTCCATTACTGACTATGAAGCTATTTTAACATGTTACGTTTTTGGGCAAGGCTCAATTTTGCTACCACAACAGACAAATTGCAAAATATGAACACAATGGCAGGACAACCTGAGAGTTTAACTGTAGTCATTATATTTCCTTGACTGAAGTGTCTCCTGTAGCTGCTATGCAAACCACAATTTGCCTTCATTTTTTTTTTTTTCAGCACAACCCACCTCTCCCATTTCCTATTTTTGAACAGAGAAGAAAGTATGAGCAGGAGCTCTTTTATACCTAAGCAAGGCACCAGCGACAACATCTCGAGTGCACAAAACAAGCTCTGACAGATAGACTGACTGCCTAAATGATTTATGCAGTAAAGAAAGCATCTCCTGCACATTAGCTGTCACTAGCACTTTCCCCGAGTGCCTACTAACTCCGTTTTTTGTTTAGAAAAGAGCCGTACAGAAGGGCTCATGCTTTTAGGTCGCTAAAGGAGAAGGGAGAAATTGAAGTGAATGAAGCCAAATTAAGCTCAGTAAAGAGTGTTTTGATCCGTCTTTTCACTTGGAAAAAAACACCGTTTTGGCAGCACACCCTGGCTGTCGCTTACTGTCCAGCATGTGAGAGTGTAGAAATGGGGCTTGTGCCATGAACTTTGTGTACCTGGAATCGTTTGTGGATCTTTAGCTGTTTTGAGCTTCAGTCTCCTGATGAGTCGTATGACTTTCAAGAAGCCAATCGGAAAGCAAACGGACAAATACTGATTCGTGCTCAAGTTAAATAACGATTAAGTAATATTCATTCAGTAGTATTGACAGATAGAAACATGTCTAACAAACTACGTCTTGCCAAATTCATTTTGATTTTTCAGCTTCCATTTGGCTGTGGACGATATCCCATGAATCCCTGAAAGGCCAAATATGTAGTCCACAGTAATGTTTCAAACCACTCTTTTTTTTTTTTTTTTTAACCACAGTATCCTATAATAGTACATTTGTGTTTGTGAGAAAGAAGCAAAGACAGAAAACATTTGTTGTGGCCTATGAAGTTTATATAAAGTTTGCCTTGAAGATCATGGGACTTGAAAATGCGCTATCAGACGGGGTCTACCAGAGACTACCTCCTAGTCAAAACAAAAAAAAAAAAGAAATCCCATCTCAAATGATTGAATTATTTCAGCAAATGATACAAATAGCAATCTCAAAAGATTAAATCTTGACCCAAATAAATGAACCCTAGAACAATCCAACCCTGGTGAGATAATAAAACCCCCATCTTGTTCCAAACAGATTCACCCCGTCAAACCAAGCAGCCAAAAAATAACACTTGGCCAAGCTGTGAGCTTGGTACATCAGTGGTTCCTTCTCTGGTCCTAGAGTACAATGTTAAGCGCTGGGCTCCATCCAGGACCTTAAAGTGCTCATAGATGAGTCCTTAAGGTGAAACTCTCAAATGTAGAACAGAAGGTTTGTCGTTCAGGAAAAAAAGGAGTTTTTAAGTAGAAGCTCAGAACCCATAAGGAACTCTTCACTGGGTATCCGGTTATGAAAGCACAAAGAGAGTTGGAAACCACTTCTCTACGTGGACCAGACATCCTGATACCGAAAAATAATTCTTCTTAAGTACCATTGTCCTTTGAGATCTCCTCTCAATATTTTATTTCATTATTATTTCATTATAGCTTCTGATGGAGTCCAACATCTACACTCTTAGGACACAATGTAGTCCCACTTCACTGGGAGCACCAATTTTCTGACCAAGGCTGACATTTTCTGGTGGACTTGGTGGCCAATTACTCACGGCCTCTGGAGGCCATTTGAGAGAGTATCTTAATATGTCCTTATCTTATGTGAACATTGTCAGATCATTGACGTTTTTGCCAGGGACTTTTGCGAACTATTGGGGACGTTATTTGTGACTGACCATTCTTATCCAGATACATAGAAAGGAACTTGGAGCATTTACGTAATATTTTACATTTAGAGGTGTTGGTGTATGGTACTCGCCTTGGAGAACTATACATTTCGTATGACTCTCCTGGATGTTAATGTAGTGCAGCAGGTAGCATTGCTGCCTCACAACTCCAGAGTACCCGGTTTGCTCCTGACTTCTGGTTACTATCAAGTCTGCACATTGGTTTCCTCCAGTTACCTACATACTGGACTAGTGACTCTAAATGAATCCCTACGTGTGAATGAGTGATGCCCTGTGAATCACTGGTGTCCCATCCATGATGTACTCCCATGTCACCCCCCCAGTGTTCATGGGATAGACTCTAGAACCCTGACCAGGATAAAGTGCCTACTGAATATGGATGAAAGAACATATCTACTGCAGTAACTTGGACAGTAGTAAGAAAGTTATGGATTAATTTAGTTTTCTTTTTAAACTGTAGTGTGTTGGCTGTTTTTCCTTGGTGGATGGACAGCGCTTACCCTGCTCTGCGCTCAGATAACACCAACATCCCATTAGTCTCCAGACAGCTTTTCTAGACTGAGCGTTGCCATTTTTAGCCATGCAACTTTCACCAATTACATTGCAAAGTGGGTGGATTAGTGCAACTTTTAATTACTAACAAGGACAAAGTGCGTTCCTTGGTTATTTTGAACCATTTCTGAAGCACGGCGGCAGGGTTGATAAGTCCGGCGCTTCCTATGGCATAGAACGATTAAAGCATAGAGCTGATAAAAAGGAGGCAAATTAACCCTTGGGGCTCAATTTGCATTTTTTCAGATTAGGATAATTTTTCCACTTGGGTGTCACTGCTATGCTTTCTCCTATCCTTTTGTTACATCAAAGAAGCATTTAGCTAGGAGACATCCCTTCTCTTTTAATTTGGCACCAGCTGTAAAGATCCAAGAGATCACCATCAGGGAAGATAAGAACGGATGCTAAACCGTGGAGGGTGTCTCGAGGAATTCGTAGTGAAGCAGCGTGCTGAATGTATGTAAAGAACAACAGACTTAATTTTAAGACAAACGTAGCAATGTTCCTTTGAGGTACTTCAAGAAAGGCCAGCTGAGAAGAGTCTTATCTGCTGTGTGCACGTGTTGACATCGGCGTCACCTTTTCTCACAGACCGTCCAGTTGCCACCGACCCTCTGACACCGCTGCTTTTTCAAACTTGTTAAACCATAAAAAGACAAACCTGGAAAAAAAAAAACAAACCTTTCTTGTCCAAGACCAAAGTAAGCCTGTTTAAAATCCACCCAAAAGGTACAGAGAACTGTTTTGTCTTGCTTTTATGTTGCCCCGCTTCACAAAGAGGATTTAAGTTTAGATCTTTAATCTCGAAACGTCAGATTTCACAAAAGAAACAGACCGCAGCGAAGATGTGTCCGTCAGAGCTGTTGGAAAAAGGATAGTATAACAGACTGTCGAGTCACAGCTTTGGCATACCTGTTGAAAAAAGCATGTTTTTTAATCAGAGATTGGATGAATAGTAAGCGTTAGGCCTGTCAAGTCTACTTTAACTTTCAATCCATCTACACCTATACAGTGAAATGAAATATCGGCCTCCAAAATCGCTGTGCCACACAAGGATACAAGGGTTCTGTACACACAAGTACAAATAAAGTGAAAAACAAGGCTTGTGTCAGGAATCAGGGAAATGCTAAAGCAATGAATCCCCATAATAAGTTCTTTCTCAGGTAAAAGAGAACAATCTAATAAGGTTAGTGCACCGAGGTATAGAGTAATGATTTGTGTCACAATGTTTGTTACAGCATTACTCACGCAACATTTGCAGTTTTACACTGTCCAGGGTCACACGAACATGCGAATGTTCGGCACACAGTAAGATCTCTTTGGCCTTGGGTTGAAATTGGCCATTTTAGAACGCACAATGTTGCCATTTGCTCCGAGAGTGCAGTACGTTTGGCGAGTTGTGGCATCCGAGAGTTGCCCAGAGAACGCTAATTGATTACATAACAGAACATATTAATGTTCTTTACTCCCAGGTCTACCGTTAGAGGATCTTCCTTGTATAATCTGACACAGAGAACAAGTCTTATTACAAAGTCTATCACAGAATTCAGGAATCTGGAATAATAGGTGGAAAAAAAAAACCCCCGTGTAATTCCAAAATTACTGTCGGCATGGCTGCTGAGAGCAGTTAGAACACCCATCTCATTTACATGTTATTTCTAGCCCTAAATTGCATGTCACATCTTTTACCTAATTATTCTTTGTATCACCACAACATGCCCACTAACTGGGCATAATTTATCCAATTACCCAAGCTAATGAAGAAATCAATAAAATTAGCTCAGTGCCTTAGTTTTGCAGAATCCTCGCTAAGTGGAATTCTGTACGTTTTTTTGTCCCGTTGTGCTGCTGTGAGAGACGCAGATCCTTAAGTAACAGTGTCATCATGTTAGTTAACAGCAAGAGCAGCGCGGACTCCGGCAAACACTCACTCCAACCATGTGTTTATAAAGGTTCTTAATTTCTACAAGGCTTACTTCGAGTAAACACGCTGGATCTCCAGACCTTTGCGTCTCAATTTATCCATACTTCTCTATTGATTTTCAACTCGTGTAATGGTCAGCTCTTGATGCCGGCTTTGAAAGAACTGCAAAGCCAACCAATTCCAGGGATACAGGATTATCTGGCTAATCAATAGCAACACCTCCCGCCAGGTTCTATCCACACGTCATGGTCCAGCCAAGCTTCAGTTTCTGCAATGTGTTCATAAAGACACTTCTTGTCCGCAAGGTCCAGTTTAATCAAACACGGTGTATGCCCGAGCCGTCTCTCCCGCTTTACACACATCCCTCTAATGATTATGGACTCACTCAGGCCGATTTGGTCCGAAGCCCAGAGGGTTGTTAATCAGCTCGCGCTTCATGCAAATGTCTTCTGGCCTTGCTCTTAATATTTCAGCCTCACCCTTCTCATCAGGTCCTCAGAGAGCCGGTAGCCATGTCTAATTCAGCTGTTTTTCCTTCACATCATAGCCCGATTGCTTGTTGCTGCAGTTTCCCTCCATGCCTCTTTACATAGGAAACATTAGTTTGGTATTATTTTGTCCTTCGATGTTCTTGCTAAGATGACCCATATGAGCAAGTACACATGCAGGACCCTTATGAGGACATTTTTCCCTCCATAAAGCATTGCTTGAAATCCTAATATTGCACCTGGTGGGATTTCCATGTCGTTTCGCAATATCCAGCAGTGAGTCACGCTCGGCTGAATCAGCTCAGGGCGATGCTTTTCCAAAACGCAAGCGTACATATCTCCAGCGGAAACCCATCCTATTCCTTATCTGTATTACATATTTACACCGTTATATCCATATTGGCCGGGGTAGAGTCTTATTGCGCCTTGCATTTAGCCCCCGCCCCCACACACACACACACACACGCACACACACACACATGAAGCTTTGAACAGTGCTCTGAGGGCTGACTGCCCGAGTGACGGTCGCCTTGACACCATGACAGGAAGTGCGGGTGATAAGGCAGGCGGTGTCACATCATTTAGCGCTCCAGGTCTAAACTAGGCGAGATGCTATTTGTCTTGAGGTGGGAGAAACAGGATGCCTACCAAGGTCAGATAACCAGTGACTGATGAAGGCCCTGAGTTTAGATGGCAGGCATCAGTCGCGGCGTTTCATATATTTATCTACAAATGTATAAACGCATACAAATACATACAAACGTATATGTGTAGTTTTCAAGACGGAAAAGAAAGAAACACAATAACTACGCTGGCAATACGTTCATTTCAGCTCCATAAATGACATGGCTGAAAAAGAAATATATGAATACAATTACTGAAATGCAGTAATCTAGACAAGACAAGTAGGAGTTTTGCTGAAGATTAGACTTGGCTTGTTTTTCTGTTTTGGTTTTCTGGCTTTTCTGGAGAACATGCAGGAAAAGCAGGTCATGACCTTCTGTTGACCCCACACACATACGCACACACACACAAATTGGTATGTCTTGCAGTCCTTGTGAGAGCTTTCCAGTGGTAGCTGTAGCAGATTTCTTTACCAACCATACGTCAATGTTTTGACTGTAAACAGACTTGGTGATTGCGACATAATGGTTACTGTGGCCTTTTAACTATACAGTAAAAGCGCAATTTTTTTGTAAGGACCAGTTGATTGAAAGGATCAGGTGATTGTGAGGACCAGAAAACATTTGACACTATATTATTATTGTGATGGCATTTGTTCCTTTCTGGTCCTCACAAAGGCCAAAAGCCATGAACACACACATACACACACTTGTCATCCTTGTGAGGACCTTCCATTGACAATTACTGTAGCTAATTAATTCTGTGTTTCATCTAATGATGAAAGTGACCTCAACAACCATAGCGGGAAAAAAGCTGTCAAACCACTTTAGCTTTGTGAGGACATTTAACGCTCTTTTCTTTTTTTTTTTTTACGACTGTGATGACGTTTAATTCTCTTTGGTCCTCACAAAGGGTATAAAGACGCACAAAGGCGTATAAAGACACACGTCATACTACCCTTCATCTTGAGCTTTTCTTTTCTTCAGCCCGATCCTCCATTAAAGCAGCGATTTCTGAGGACCAGGTGATTGTGATTCGTCTTCACAAAGGGGTAAAGATGTGGGTACGCACACATGCGCACACACGCACCAAGACCGAGAGAGACAGTGTTTGCAGCATTGATCAGGGCAACGGATCTTGACTTTGCAGGTCTGATTGACACTGGTTTGGTTTCACAGCGTTAAAAAAAAAGAAAGAAAATAAATTAACCTTCTTCCCTTATACTCCTTCATGACCTGTGCATTCAGAAACGCAGTTATCACCGAATGCTTTCAGCCACCCAGGTCATTTCGAATGGTGTCATAGTCATGAGTCGAAATGACCCGACTTGGCAGTTTAATATTCACATATTCACCTTCAAGCATATCATTCTGCAGTACTGATAGGAAAAGGCGCACAGTTCCGAGCAACAGCCTCCTGACACTTTAAGGGTTTAATCAGCCGTGCGGTCACGTGACCTCACCGAGTTACCTGACGCACCACCGAACAGAAATGAGGAAGAGGCGTAGAACGAACTTAGGATCATAACAGCAATCCAGTCACTCTGAATTACCGCCACTAGACATTAAATATGTTGGCGGCAGAAAGTGGCCTCAGCGAGCAGATTCCTTTCCGTGAGTAATATAGCTGTTTTGCAGGAGAAAGAAAAGAAGAAGCAAAATCATCGTATCGGAACCCGAGGAATAAACACCCCCGCTGAAGTGCCGATGTTAAAAGATCGCCGTTACTTTCTCAGCAAAAGATTTCCAACATCTATTATTCATATCATGCAATGCACCCCGTATCGACAGCCTTTAAAACGGCAGAAAAGATAGCACGTGAACTACTGTTTTGTTTCAGACAATACTACTGCCTGAGGGCGTGCTGCTCTAGGAAACGATCATTCAGGGGATGGTGTGAGGAAGCGCAGTCACGGTTACCACCCTGCAGTTGATTTATTTCCTATGACCTCTCATATTTTTCTATCAGTTCCTAGTTGTGGAACGATAAAATTGCGAGAGCTGCTGTTACAGAAGATGAATCAACCAGAACTGAGAACGGCGTCTTGACGTTAGTCAATCACCTTTAATTAAAACGAGACGATGGCGATCTTAAAAGACAGTCATTGGGCTCAAAAGCTACGACCGAAACCAGAATTCTCTCTCAAGCCACACACAGTGAAGCATAAAGAGACGAGAGAGTCGTTCAGCCGTTTCACTTGGGATTCTGCTCGGCTGCCGTGATGGGGATTTTGAGACGGAAAATCCTCCTGCTTTTTTGTAGTCTTTTGTCATGCTAATGTGACGTTAGCTAGCTACAAGTAGTATACCTGATCACACCGCAGCAAATTCAGTCTGGCAGTTGTTTATTGACTTTTATCAAGTGTATGCAGCGTAATAAATGTGCTCCACTAGAGTAACATTATTAAATACATCCCTGAAGGAGATGCACCGGAGTGGGTTTTTTTTTATTTTATTTTTTTTTTAGCCGACACACATTAAAGATGGAGAAAGGCTTATGGCAGAGTGCATTTGTAAAGGGATCTGGCCTCCATTTAAGAGGGAATGAAAACACGAAATGAATGCACTGCTTTCAGGAACCAAATCAGAGACATTTTCCGAGCGTTTTTATCGAATGCGCAGTTTAAGTTAACTTGCACTGTAGTATTTTTTTTTTTTTAATCAAATAAAACTCGACTGAATCTATCAGCGGCATAAAATTACTCTTCCTTTTTAAAATAATAAAAAAATAAAAAAAAACGAATCCAGATGAGCTGCCGAAACAAATATATCACTCAGAGTCTATCAAGGCAATCAAGCTTAAGGAGAAAGGGAATGAATCAAAACAAATTCAAGAAAATTCAAATTCAAGTCACGCTTTTGAATAGTTCTCTAATTAGCTCTTGTTAATTGATCTATCAAGACGAAAGCTGCTTTTTGAGTCTATTTTTGGCTCCGAGTGATTAAACATGCTCTTCCTCACCTCTGTATAGGAACAGAATGAATAAAGAGCTTCACGTCTCTTATAGGAGTACTGTAACTACATATTTCTAAATACGATATCATTTCTATGGTAACAGCTCATTCACAGGGACGTGTAAGGAGGACACGGCACATGAACTATCCATCCATCCATTATCTATAGCGCTTTATCCGTCTGGGTCGCGGGGAAGCTGGAGCCAATCCCAGCATCTT
>JAQQZR010000014.1:1781826-1814162 GCA_030068235.1 Notoglanidium macrostoma | reverse complement strand
GAAGATGCTGGGATTGGCTCCAGCTTCCCCGCCACCCAGACGGATACAGCGCTATAGATAATGGATGGATGGATGGACTATAGGTAGCAAATTATTAATAGCTAGACCGTGCCATGCTTCCTGTGCTGTTAGCACTGTGATGAACAGCAAGCTGATTATTATAAATGTAAATAATAATTGGCTTGGCGTCTTACCAGTTTTTGCGATATTGTAGTCATTTACCTGTTCATCTCCTACATTTTCGCTTGATTCACTCATATAGAAAACAGACAAACACGGCTTGACATTAATCCTCGTTGTACAAACATCGTTCTGGATCATCTTTTTTGACTTCAATGAGTTACCACCAGAGCTGAGAAGGATACCGAAACCAAATGAGCAAAGCAAAAAAAAAAAAAAAAAGCTAAGGTAACACACATTGCTCTGCCAATCTGAAGTACTTCATTGTTAAGTGCAGACCTTTCTACCTACCATGTGAGTTTACATGCATTTTTGCTGCTGCAGTTTATGTCCTTCCGGATGCTAATGCAAAAGTGGCCATGAAAGAACTTTGTGCTGCTATTTGCAAGCTGCAAACCATGCACCCGGATGATGCCCTTATTGTTGCTGGGGATTTTAATCATTGGACTTTGAGATCTGTACTTGCAAAGTTTCACCAGTATGTCTCCTGCCCCACAAGGGGACAAAAAACTTCGGGTCACGTTTATACCAATGTGGCTAATGCTTACAAAGTCACACCATCTCTGATCATCTCTCTTTGTTTCTGCTCCCCAAGTACACCCCACAACAAGGACTATCAAGGTTTGGTTTGAGGGTGCAGATTCCATTCTCCAGCATCAATTCCAGCACACAGACTGGAATGTGTTTGCTGCCCAAGCCACTCTGATTAACATTAACACCGCCACCAACTCTGTCCTGGACCACATTAACAAGCGTGCGGACAGAGTGACAACATACAAGGAAATAAAATCCTTCCCTAATCAGAAGCCCTAGATGAACAGAGAGGTTCACCTCCTGCTCAAAGCAAGAGACGCTGGGTCTTTACGGACATTTTCAACCTGTCCCTGTCCCAGGTAGTTGTCCCTACCATCTTCAAGACTCCATAGTGCCAGTGCCAAAGCACTCCTCTGCTATAGCCCTCAACGACTTCCGCCCTGTTGCACTCACACCCATCTTTGCCAAATGCTTTGAGAGACTGTCACACTTGAAGTCCTGCTTACCTGTCACAATGGACCCACATCAGTTCGCTTACTGCAGCAACAGGTCAACAGAGGATGCCATCTCCACATCACTCCATTCTGCTCTGACCCACCTGGACAACCACAACTGATAGGTCAGAATGCTGTTCATTGACCTTAGTGCAGCATTTTACACTGTAATCCCCTCCTTTCTGACTAACAGACCCCAGTTAGACAATCTCTCCTATACCACTATAACCCTGAACACTGGTATGCACAAGGCTGCGTGCTGAGCCCTCTACTGTTCTCCTTGTTCACCCATGATTGTGTTCCTGTCCATGGCTTTGACACCATAATCAAATTCGCAGATGACACCACCGTGGTGGGTCGGATCAGAGGTGACGATGAGTCATCCTATAGGGATGACGGCCAGCATCTGGTCATGTGGTGTGACTGTAACAACCTGGTGTTTAACACAGAAAACCAAAGAGATCATCATGGACTTCAGGGCGGGTAAGGAGCCAATACGAACACTCCCATCTTCACCAACGGAGATGTCGTAGTGCGCGTGTCAAGCTTCACGTTTCTCGGTATTGACATCTTTGATGATCAAAAAAGGTAAAATAACGTCTTTACTTTCCATAGAGCCTTAAGAAAGCTCATTTCTGTCCCAGGATACTGCTGGACTTCTACCGCTGTACTGTTGAGAGCATACTCGTGAACTCTGCCAGCATCACTGCACACTTTCTGCACTGTTCAGTGCTTTAACATTCCATTTGCACTACTAAGGTTTTGTAGAAAATGGACCACATTTTTAATAGTGTTAAAACCAAAGACCAAGGACTAGCCAAAGATTTCTAGCTAGGCAATTACAGACACTTAGTGGCAGATTGCCTTGCACCAGCAGTTTACTACAGTTCCGTTTTTTTTTATCATGTTAGTGCTTGTTTAAAAGAGCCAACTAACTAATTTACCAAGCCTGACTGAATTAGGCTGAAAAATTACACATGCTTTTGTATTTTCAGATTGCTTTCTCATAGTCTACAAATATGGATATTGTTAGCAGATTCCTCTGGTGGAGCTGAGTGGTATCCCTGAAAATTTTGTGCACCTCAAATATGGGAGTATCCTGTTTATTTGTTTTGCTGGGAGTCCTGCCTAGTTAAACCGGCTGTAGTTCATTTGATACTTTGCCTCACTCTTGTCTTGTTTTTCAGCCATTCAATGAAACCTTTTAATGCGTCTAAACCCTGTCCATATGCCTGGCAACGATCATAACCAAATACATAATTTATATTGTAATATATTCTTAAATATACTTCGGTATGTTTGTTTATTAAAATAAAAGGGCCAATTTCATAAATTTGCATAGATTTTCAAATACAGCCTATTTTGCATATGGGGAATACCAAACGAAGGGGGGTATTCCAAAATGGATAGGCTAAACGAAGGGGGCTAGTCTTTACTGGATATTCCAGATGACACAATTGGATATCCCATATAAGTATGTACCAAATGGTGAAGGGTAATATTACATATGGGATATGGCAGAAGAAATGGGGTACTCCGCATGGGATATACCAAATAAAATGGAATATTCTATAGGAGATATACCAATGAAATGGGATATTCCATATGATATACCAAATGACCTAGGGTGATATTCCATATAAGACGTAATAATACTCCAAACGGGAAATACCAAATCAAGAATATGGGTTATACCAAGCAAAGGAGAATATTCCAAATGGATTATGGGTGATATTCCATGTAAGACTTATCAAACCAGGAAGGATATTCCATGTGGAAGATATCAAATGAAAAGGGGGAAGTTTCATCAGGCAAGACAGACTGTCCCTTTTTTCTACAGATTTACTTGATACAGTATTCATTGGTTCTGAAGCGTTCATCGACACCCACTTTGAACCGTGCCATTTTTAATTTCCTTTGTTAAACATTTGACTGATTATGCTGCGTAGCCTCCAGTTTTGTCAGATATCTTTGCTTCATCTATGACATTAAAGCCTTCTGTCCTCTATCAGTTATTCCATTAATCAGTTCTGATTCCCAGGCTTTAGCATGCTAATTATCTTTCTGCTCTCTCACATCATGTAGTTCTAGTTGTTTGTTTTTCTGTTGTAGGTGGTACTCCGTTAATTGTCATTGATTGTGTGAAGTGTGTTGCATTTTTTTCCCCTAACATGCATTCTGGCATAAGCTGGCCCTCATTCTGTAATTTAATTTAATTTAATTTAATACAGTTGCATGGTAATAATATACTGCATGCTGAACATCTCCATATCCTCTACCTGTACTGTAATAACGAATGTCTGCGAGTGGGAAAAGCAAAGACGAGGCGTTGTTATACACTGCATTAACTCTGGGTAGAGCGAACAGCAGGGGAGAAAATACATATGGAAATATATCAACATCATTGAACTTTCATGCTCTTTTGCAATTCACGGCTCTCTCAGAGAGGATGTGGGTGACGATGGAGCCAGTCTGACGAGCCTAATGAATTTTTATTGCTTGGGGCCATAAGGAAAAGGCAAAAGGCTCTGCCTTCGCTCGAATTTCTCCACCTGTCTGAAATGAGCTCTGCTGCTCTGTTCTGCATTCCTTCACCGATGCCCTTTGACTGTTATTTGGATGCAGAAAAAGCTGTATTAACTGATCAAAAGCATAGGCTGTGTTAATGCTTTTGCGGTGATACGGCCTCGCTGTTCCTTTCTGATAAGCGTGTTGACAGATAATAAAATGAAATGGGTTTTTGAAATGTCCACTCGACCAATATATGAGGCTTAGCTGCTTCCCCTGATACAGAAATCTTGCAATCATCAGAAACTTCCAATAATCAGCTGTGAGCCGTTTGTCTGCCTCACCGTATTCCCATATGCCTGAGAAACTCCCAACAAAATGTGACACCCTGCATGTACAAAGCGTCTCGCCGTATATTGTATGGATATGAAGCAGAATAATTTGCAGCCAGCTCACTGAAGTGGCTCTAAGCTGGGCGATAGAAGCGCTATATTTGTCATTTCCTACGGTCCTCTAGGGCTCGTTTCGGGGCCTTTACTGATCCGTGACATATTCTCCCTGATTGACCAGCTGCTCGGACATCGAAAGCAATGAATAACTAATGAAGCCGGGAACCTGATTTGCCATGGAAAAAAAAAAAACCCACGCGTGCATTTCTTCCTCGCTATTAGATGATGTTTTGCAATGGCGGAATGCCAGTGCATGTCAATAAGATTCCACCCTTTGCTGAAGCGACTTTTAACCGGAGGTGTGCTGTTTTAAAGCAGAGGGCACCTTTGGCTCAGAAGAGAAAAAACAAAAAAAAAAAAAACAGAAACTGAAAAGAAAAGATCCCTGAAAGAGAAAGTGGATAGCTAATTTGTATGCATTATCTACATAATGGGGATTTATGTTCAGAGCCTCTTCCTGATTGCAGAAGGAAAACAGTTTTCATTTCCTGCTAGGTATTTAGAAGAAGGCGCTAGGATAGACACGGCACTGGCAGGCCATAGCTTATGTGGATAAATGAACGTGCTGCTCTGAATTACTTTTTTGAGCACTGATTCACTCCAGTGTAAAACGTAATGCACCTCTATATAAATATATATAGATATATAAGTCTTGTTTGTTTTGTTAGCTGAAGCCTTGGGGGATGAGTGAGAGACTAGGAGGAAGAGTGAGAAGGATATGAAGTGAGAGAATGAAAAATACATTAAAAAAATGCATTACGTATTCTGACATGTTTTAGCTCGGAGAGGTATGGGATAGGAGAGCTCAGGGAATTGAATGGGAGAACTCAACAGAGAAACATGGCACCCAATAAAGTGCCACAAACACCGCCATATGCGCCGTTTGCCTGATAAATCTCCAGTTGAATCGGCTCCCAGCTGAAGGGCCAGCTTTAATGGCGCTCTCGTTACAACTCAAAGCGCTTCTGTAATGACTGAGCGTTTCTTGAGAGAAGGATGATGATGATGACGATGAAGAAATACATGCAAGACAAACAGTTTATCAGAGTGACAGCTGACCGACAGAATGTGTTTGCTTTGTTGAGGTTTTTTTTTTTTTCCTCTGTAAAGAAAGGCGCTCATGAATCTTGCATCAGCACATGGACGTTTGTCTGTACAGCCTTTCTCTCTCTCTCTTTCTCTCTCTCAGTCTTCCTGATGTGTGTCCAGACAAGCAGCAGGTCCTGGCAATTTGGGGACGGACTGACTTGGAACCACCAATTAAATGGCCATGCTTGGTTTATTTATTTTCCCCAGTATGACAATGCCTGTCCTTCTGAGATTTCCTCCATCTCCAGGCAGTAATTTAAAGCGTTATTTGTGAGATACAGCTTCCACCCTAGTGCCCGTCGAACATGGTTAGTGTGGTATCAAGCTGCACACTTAGCACTATTTGCAGGGTATGATGGAGAAAATGGTATTGCTGAATAACTCTCCCTGGCCAAGACAGAGCAGAGGAAAGATTACTTATTTATTCAGTAGCATGTCTCTGTTGCGAAAAAGATCAGGAAACTGAAAACAGAGCGTACTGCACATGCCGGTCTTACCAAAACGTGCTACATAAGGGATAGATACAAAGAAGTGTGTGTTACTACATCCCAAACACTCTATTGATACACCGATACAGAAAGCAATGCAAAAATCTCTCTCCACTCGAAGTCCTCCTCGGGGGCCATCTAACTTGAGTTCTATGATTAAATACCCCTGCTTACTGGTTTCAGCCCGGGTAATTGAGCTGGAGTTTCCATGCCCGAGGAGGTCACTGCTAAAGGTTCTCAGCCGTTTTTGTTTCAGCCTTTCTAGACCACCATTTTGCTGCATGAACGACTTGCGTAATGCTTTTACGCTGACTTCATTTAGCTGACGTTTTAATCCAAGCAACTTGCAGTTGAGCTAGAGTACAACTGAGCAGATGTGGGTTGGCGGCCCTACAGTGACAGCTTTGCAGTAGTGGGGTTTGAATACATGACCTTCCGGTCAGTAAACCAATGCCTTAATCCAATGGGGTAACCGAATGCCTTTAACCCAGTGGGGTAAGCCAGTGTCTTAACCAAGTAAGGTATCCTAATGCCAGAACTCATAAATGAGGTAAGCCAGTAACATAACCCAATTGGGTAACACAGTGCCTTAACCCAGTAGGGTAATCCAATGCCTTGACACAATGGGATACCAAATGCATTCACCAATGGGGTAACCAAATGCCTTAAGCCATTGGTGCAGCCCAATACCTTAACCTAGCAGGGAAACCCAGTGTCTTAATCCAATGGGGTAACCCAGTGAGGTAACTCAGTGCCATAACCCAATGTGGAAACACAGTGCCTTAACCCAATCGGGTAATCCATTGCAAACTGAGTTTGTGTATGATGTACACAGCATGATGATTATGCGAAATTAGTAGCAGTTAGAACTTAAATGGTTCAGATTGGAACTGAAAAGATTGATAAGGCAGTGTTCATTGACTTATTTCTTTATTTGCACCATTTTTACTTAGCTTACTTTACTTATGTACGTGCATGTAAAAAATTAAATGAGTGCATTTATTCAATGGTCATTGGACATTGAAGTGCAACGGGCAGTGGCAATTTTATATTTCCGGGAGGAGCATTGATGTTTTATAAAATATAATCGAAGCTCAGCCGTCTGTAAAGCTGTTTGCCTAAATGTGTTCGTTCTTGCGTTCAAGTCATTGGAGCAAGACTGCATCACGATTTTAAATGAAGAAGTAGAGGAAGGATCGCCAACAGTGGTGGCGGAGGAGCAGAACGTAATAAATGCCCATCTTCACATCAAGCTGTAGCGATCCGGCCGCCGTTGCACAAACATCCGTCACTGCAGCCTCATTCCTCCGCAGGCCAGAGTGGCGAACGAGCCAGATTTGTGGTGAGTGCGAGTGAGCTCTTGCTGAAGAATGTAATTACTAGAACTGACCGGCGCTCCATGGCCCGTCTAGTTGTTCAGGCTCATTTCGAACACATGATGCTGACATTGCAGTGCCCACACTGACAAACCCAGCAGCACTGCAGGGGAAAAAACTCCAAATGATGCCTGTCTTCTTCCAAAACCTAAAGGAGCCAGAGGACTGGGAGGAAACAGAATGACAGGCAGCGAATCTGAGGAAATGGATCCTCCTCGACAAGGTCAGGAGTGTCAAGGGGTATTTACAGTGTGAGTTAGCTAAAGAGCTTTACAAAACCTGGCTTTTATAAATGGCAAAAAATGGAAATAAGAGTAGTGTTAAATGGAAACTGCATTACTACCCATCGCTGCAGTATAGAAAATAATAATCAAAGCTGCCATCTTTTATTAGCTAGGGTGACCAGATCGGTCACATAAGGTGAGAGTATGGTCAACATTATTTTCTACCCGTCTAATTGACGCATCAAGTGGCACCAATTCACACACCGGTTGTTTTTTTTTTTTTTGAGCTGAGAGAGAAAGAGCAGTTCACTAACACCAAAGATTACCCAGAGATCACTTGGGATTAAAAGCCCTGTCTTTTTTTCCTCCTCTTTCTCGACCCCTCGGTCATCTGGACTGAATGGATGCTAGTATGAGCTTGTAGAGTTATCTTTGTGCTATGGCACTCTAGGGGAAGGGAAGGGTACGAGGAGTGTGTTTATTTATTTATTTATTTTTTTATTTCGCATGAGATGGTTTTGATATATAAAGTTAGCCCTCTGCCCTAGCCCACTTACCTCTGTGCTCTCATACGTGGAGGATTGGCCAGAGTGGTGTAGAACATCCCTCTCATCTATAACTGAAGCAGTCTTGAGGGAGATTTCTGTGTCGGGGTATGGCTCTACGTTCCGCTTGAGGGCCGGGGCTGGGAACGGTCAGACATAAGTGAAAAGTCTATTTTGTCTCGAGGTCAAAACCGGAGAACCATAAGACTCTGATGTAAACTAGGGAATGAGGGAACTAAGAACTAAGAAACCAAACTTTGGAAATGGCTTTGCAAAGAACACGAAGTATTCAGATATCAGCTGTACTGCCAGGTGAAAGACTTTCGATGCAAGTAGAACCAAGGATGTGGAGGAGTGACCAGGGTGTAGATTGTACGATAATAATACACAATTTACAATAATAGGACATTATATCTAGTTCTCACTGTTAGGAATTAGGATTCTTGAAGCCGTCTCGTGACTTAGGACGTGACAAACATGATGTTCGAGTAATGCAGGAAAATTCAAAAGTGTGAGGTAAAAGAAAAACAAGCAAACAATGTAGCAATAAGTGGGCTTGCTGCATAGTAAGATAGCAGTTCATGCTAGCTTCTTTTTTTTTTTTTTTAAATTAACTGCCTATATTTACTTTTATGTTGTAGAATGAAGGACATATTGCTAGTGATCAAGGGAAGAGTAGAGTAGGCAACTCCCTCTCTGCCTGAAACCCTAATCTAAACAGAATTGGTTTTTATCTCAAAAACCAATTTTAGCTTAAACAATAGTGCTCGCTCAACCGTGATACCAGTGTAGCCGCCGTAGCATAACATATTTTCCTCATTACTTCAGCAGCTGTAAAGGAGTTTTTATAAATGCAAGCAATCTCGGAGAGCTCACATCCACGCAATGGACATTATGAGCTACTACACAGTGAAATGCATTGCCTTTAAACTGACTGAACGAGTTCAGGAACCTATTTGGTCCTGGCCATCCGACGGGTTTTCTATAAGTAAGATATTTTTCGGCAAACTCGTCTGCTATTGATTCCACTTGATCTATAAATAGGACTACAGTAGCAGTGATTAGCTGCTATTTTAGCCAAATCATATGTCTTTTCGGAACAATGGTAATTCAGTAGGGAAGATATAAAGCACTGAATTATGTTTTGGAGTAACTTTTTTGTCAAATGTTTAGTAGAGTTTGTGTGTGTGTGTGTGTGTGTGTGTGATTTTTGCCACATGCCCTAAATTAGGCCAAGTGCTGTCAGTAAGCAAAAATGAGCATTTGGAGGCTCGGATGTGTTCACTGAGCCCTGGCTCTTTTGGAGAACATCTTCCAACAATCCCGGTCACAGCCAAACCGAGACAGATGGGCAGCCGGACCCTCTGAGAACAGGTGGAACCTCTTAATTGGGACTCGGTCAGCAAAAACGGCGGCGAACCTTCAAAGACGCCGCCGCCGCAGCTGCGTGTCCAGTAGAACTAGAGAGCTCGGTCTGAGCTGTGAGGAAAAAACTGTCACGTTGGGCTCTTGGGACCGGAGAATGTAGCCGTCTGGGGGAACAAGTCATCGGACCTCATTATCCGAATATCTTGGTCTGAGTCTGAGCTTGCGTTAGATATGAGTGCTCGGTTGTCAGCTTGGTAATCAGGTAGCATGATGTTCAGAAACAAAACCGCAAAAAAAACATGGTATGATGCAATGTTGTGACATTACGGACTAGCCAGAAACTGGTCAAATTCTTTATTTTGCCATCTGAAGCAAGTGTGGATATAAAACAGAGAAGCTAGGCGTGTTAATTATCCTAGCTTAGCATGTCTTACCCGTGCAGAGACTGACCTTGAAATTCAGCACTTCTCTTCCATAGTCTTTTGTGTGACTCGGGAGACCCAGGTGTCATCCTTTCTTCTCTCGTTTTCCTCTTTGACTTTAGTGTTCGCTCAGGCAACATGAAGGGGAGTGAAAGCACTCGGGTCGTTTTCTTTTCCAATAACACGCTTTAATAGAGACGTTTGTCTCGAGAAGTGTCAATGCAAAGTGCGTACGCTGGCTCGCCGCGTCATCCGTGTTGTCCCATAAACGCTCCTCTCAAAGCACCAACATGCTATCATCATGTTATAAGAAAGGCCATCATCGATGATTGATTCTTTATTCTTGTGTATGTAATGACCTCCCTAGCGGCTCGTACCACACCGGTCTGAGGGCTGCTTTACCTCGCCAATAAAGTCTAGACAGCAGTGACCTGAAGCCCTTTCCTTTTCATTTCTTTCCTTACTATTATTATTATTATTATTATTATTTTCAGACCCTCAACTGCAGTTGCATCCTTTCTCAATTGTAGGTCACTTTGGACAAAAAGAGCCAAATGTTTGAATACCTAATTCAATAGCGAATGATCCGAGGTGCCAGCATTTGTATAACGGATTCAAATCCCAGCGAATAACGGTATGCCCTACACCCAGAGGAAATAAGAGAAAGTAGGAAACTGACTGGTTCAGAAGGCAGCAACGGTCATTGTTTTTCCGATTAAAAAGTCTTGAGGTTTTTACTCTCATGCATGTCGGAGTGGACGATCAGATATGAAGCTGGCCGGATAAGATACGAGATGAGACATTTCCAATAACATTCATTTAAAAGTCTAGAGTTACAATGGACACAAATGAGGCACTTCAGGTTTGGAGATGAAGCTCGCTGAATTTGAGCTGACATCATGCAGTCAGGCTGTTCATTAATCCTCTGTATTACGTCTGTCAAAAACCAACATGCAACAGGAGCAAAAACGATACTTGGCACATCTCTTTTTCTTTTTTTTTTCTTTTTTTTCCAGGTTACTCGTTCAGAAAGAAATGAGTGTTTGTTCTAGGTAGAAAGCTCGAGTGAACAGGCAATGAATAACTGAATAAAAGTACTGAGAATAGAAAATAACAGCCGAGCTGAATTGGACTCGGATTCCGTGAATGTCCTTTGCAAAGACCAATAGTAATTACACGTATTGATTCACTTGTTATTTGCAAGGTTTTCTGCCCATGAGAGTGATGTTCCAGTTCAGGCAGGAAACTTCATGCGTTGTCCTGAGTTTATTTCACGGACGTTAAAACCAGAAGTTCATTGGAGTCCTAATACTGGTGGCAAACGAAAGGGCCTTCAAGACCACCACTTCAAGCCTCTATGGGCTAGACGTACGGACTGGTCTGCCGGTTTGTTAAAGCGACCTAGAATGTGCTTGCATATCCGAGAAGCGTCACTCCAGGCCACGGATATTTCTTGAGGGACAACTTTATGAAGTCAGTCAAAATGAAAAGGCACGGAAGAGGAAAAAAATGCAGTGTATATAAAATGGCGCGTCGGGATTTCCGAACCTGTGAGGGAGATTTGTCTAAATGATGGATCAGGACGCTGTCAGTAATAAGATCGTGCGTGAACATAAAGGCTGGGAAAATAACGAGGAGGGATTCATACGGAGCCCCTGACTGCATAAGTAAGCGCTGTAGTCATTATCGGGCGAGAGTAGAGTCCATATTGATTTTTAGCCGTGCTGAGAATCAAGCATATTGGAGCAGGTTGATGAAAGACCACCCTCTTCAACCCCCCCCCTCGCTTCTGCTACACAAACACCATTTCTGGGGAACCATTTCATCAAAAATCAGCATTGTGTCGCCACGAGCGCCTCCAGCCACAACATGCCATCGAACCTCCATCAGTCATTCCGTTGCGGTAAACTAGACGAGCTACGAGAAACTGCACAAAGTGTAATTACGGACGGGAAAACGCGAGGTTTCTATTTCCGCGCGTTTGTATCCGAGGCGTCTAGCACTTCATCAATAATGGCTAGATGGTGGGAAATCAAGGGAGCGGAGGGGAGGGGGGATTTCCTGCACTCGGTTCCAGCAACGGGAGGCCCAGGGCACACTAGACTTGCTCGTCACGTCCGTCAGCTTCCTCCGCGTGTCAGGCCGGCCGAGAGACCGGGAGAAGGATCACGAAGAAGAGTGGGAGGAAGAGAAGAGCGAGCGAGGCGAGGGGAAATCGAGGAAACTCGGCTTGTCAGTGTAATTGGCACCTGATGTGTAGGCCAACGGTGATGCATTGACATTCATTACGCTTAATAATGCACTCGATTTCCCGGCTTCGGTCACCGCCGCTCCTGCGGACCGCATGCTTAGCAGAGAGAGCGAGTGAGTTCAAGGAAGACAGCGAGCGAGAGAGATGCTGGACAAGCTTCAAAGAGACTTCGTAACGGCTGTTTCTTTCACTCTGCCGTGTGGTATTAAGCGGAAAAGCTGTCCGTCATCGGTCAGAAGAACGTACGCCATTATCAAGAGCTCTGCAGTCCTGGGGACTCGGTGGCCTTCAGTTTCACACACTCGACTACCCGATTCAGATCACGAACCTGACTTTTCTCTGCCTGTCGGCTAAACTGGGGGTGTTAGAGCAGAGGAACACCGCAAAGTTCTTCCAGTGCTCAGATGTGGACCTTGATACTCAGGGTTCTCAGGGCTCTACAGTGCAGGAATATTGAGAAATTCCCCCAGACAGAGCCGTGTACGTGTGATGTATGTGTCTCCATCACACTGTCTTTTTAAGTCTTTGTGCTCATCCTGGCTGTAGTCAGTTGTGTATTTTGTGACTGTTCTCGCTGCTTGATGTGTGGAATAATGGACTTCCCCATGTCTCCGAACATCTCTTTGAGGTACCAGGCGTACTACTTGAAATGTTGAGAAGGTCCCTTCGTTTCTGGAACAGAAAGCCAGAGCAAGTCAAGAAAAAATAACAGACTTTGACGTTTGTGCCGCTGCGGCGCGTTTTGATGTCAGTCTCACGGGAAGTCCGCTACCTTCACAGGAAGTCTGCTACCTGTTGGACACTTTTAGATTTTGCTCCTGGTTTCAGAGGGCATTTGGGAAAATTAACCACTGTTTTACAAACTAAACATTAAAATTCGTTCACACATAGGGAAAATGCACTAGATCCTTGCTTTTATGGCTGGATTTGTGCCCTTGCAGCTTTTCTTTTTTTCATTAGTGCTACCTTTTCTAAAGGGTAACATTCAGACGAGAGCAAGAACGACACCAAAATCGGTCTATTATTACAACTAAATGAATGAAAAGATGTTGAGCGCAACACTAAGAAAGGAAAATCGGAAAACTTTTATCCGGCTGCGTCAGCTTAAACTCTACGTACAACAAGCCATCCCGTCCAGGAAGCACCTGGCGACGCGACCTCGAGGCAGACATCACGAGGATGGGCTACACCTGGAGTCAACTAGAAAGAATGGCCCAGGACAGAAACCTCTGGAGATCTACCTTTGGCGGCCCAAACCCCGGAAGGGGTGGAGGGCATAAGTAAGTAAGTAAGACAACAAGCCATCCAGTGTGGAGACTGAAAACCTGGTGCTTAGTTTTCACATAGCAAACCGAGTCTAGACAGATTCTCTCAGCGTTTATTTGTTGGATATATCAGAGTGAGAGGATAAAAGGTAAAGTGAAGAATACAACGCCAGCCATCTGATCTCACCGCGTATCACCTTAGACGTAAAGTAATTGAGATTATGACTGGAAGTCGCATTGAACTCCAGCTGAAATGGAGGAAAAATGATATGATATTTATTTAGTTGCCTTTTCCGCAGCTTTGAAGTGTAGACATGTAGAACGAGTACATCAATATAAACAAGTGGCTCGACTCGCAGCCCGAGCTTATGCTGGATAAAATGAATCGACACCATCTGACCAATCAGAATGGAGAGTTCAGCAACACTCTCTGCTGTTTAAACAGTTCGTTCTGGATCTGCAGGCGGAACAACTTCATCTGGCGTGACGACAAAACGCCCTTTCATGAAAACAGCCAGCGCCTGTGAGAATGACGTGATGCCGTGCCAGCGGATCTTACGCTCTGTCTGTCTTGGCCGTGTCGAGTGGTGCTCTGACCAGACCGACAATACAAACCTTATCTGGGTGAATTGGAACAGAAGCTCACGGTCACGTCACGAGGACCGCTGCACCCGATTCCAATCAGCTCGTCATGTCCTCATCGGGACTCCGGAAGCATGCTGGAACATGGTGGACGTGACTCTGGAACAAATAGAACACAAATCGGTTAGCTGGTGGTTGTGTAATAGCTAGTAATGGCATTTTGGGATTTTCATATGGGTTGTACAATGTAAAGGCTCCTAATGATTTATCAACCATCCCAGGACTGATTGTAGACACGTTCGAGAATGAATGTTTCCTCCAAGCAAGTGTATGTGGAATAGAGTTGAATTGTTCATGTTTTCTTTTATGGTATACCATGCCCCCAGATGATATAAATAAGGCTAACAGTGATGTGTGTGCGTGTGGGTGTTTTATTATTTATGGCCATGTAATAGACCTGGTTATATTAATAAGGCTAACGAGGAATAGATGCCAATATAACCCACTTATCACACGCTGTAGAGCACTAATTAGGGATAATAATGCTACCTTGTTATTAGACTAATTGTTTCTTCACACCCTGACTTTGATGCAAGACAAACACGTTGTGTTTCAGAGCCATGATCACACCGGTAATATATCTGAAAGACAGTTAATATCGGCAATCTTCGCTTTAGATTTGCATTAGTTTGAACTATTAGAAAGATAAATCACAGCAGATTCATCACGATAAACACTGTATGCACACACACACACACACACAAAACAACAACCCAGGAATAAAGGAGAAAAATACATTTATGGTGCAGCAGTCAGCGATTTCTCACCTAAGTAGAGCAGCACCAAGCAGAGGGAGTCACAAGGGAGAGATAATGGCGTGTTATTTTATTCCGCCAGTCAGATGCTGACCAGTTTGTTTGGGTTCATCTTCGCCGGTTTGCCAAGAAAGTTGTAAAAACGAGGGCTGTAATGAACCTCCAACCACAGCCGAGGACCAAGACACATAAGTAGAGACAGATGGAGCGATTGTGCATGGTTTTTTTTTTTTTTGGAAACCAATGAAAAGCACGTACGTCAGGCCCGTGTGGCCACAGAGACGAGGTGACGAGTCGAGCACGGGCTGCTTTAATGAGAAAAGCGCACACATCCGTCCTCCTCCGATGCCTCATTGTTGTTTACCTGCAGCACTGATTGAGTGATTGCACATAGGCAATCTTCTTATTTGTTTTCAATTTCATTTCCACATCTTCCTATTTGCGTTCCAATTTTTGGAGCAGTTGTTTAAAATAACACCTGGGTATTATTTGGGATTCGTAGCAAGCAGGTCGGCGTGCATTTGCTGGAGAACAGACCTGGGCGACTGTAATCATGTGACAATCAAAAGCACCAGTATAATTGGACAGTTTGAACAGTACTCTTATTCAGATTCACGTTTCCTCATTTTCAGTCCGAGGATGAAACGTCCCTTGCTCCCAGACCCCCTATTTCTTTCTTCTTTACATCCGTTCTCGAGTCATGGCTAAACTTCCAGACGTCCTCACGCTGTACTCGGTGCGTTTGAACCGTCTCCGCTTTATGATCTCACCCGCTGAGAGACTGCAGCACTTTCAGCTTCTGTTTTGACAGCAGCGTTTAAAGTTTTTTTTTTCGGAAAACGTCTCGTCACAGGAGAGAGTCGTAATTTCCCGACTAGAGCTACAGGACGTCTCTGTGAAGCCAGCCTCGGCATTGTTCGGCAGATACACTGATAGGCGGTAATAAAGGGGCCGGCGTGCCGGTTGGAGATCGTGAAAGTGAATGGAATTTCCACGCTGAAATAAAGCGTCCTTGCTGAGATCCTGGCAGCTATTCAGCTCTTCAGATTATTATGTTTTCTCTTGAGGAAGCAGGTTCAGAGCTGTATAGGTGCCGGTCAAGGCTGTGTTTTTGTAATTTCCATAGAAATGAGGTAGTATTGCTTTTGTGGCTTGGCTGCTTTATAAAATACCGAGTATTCTGTAGCACGCCTTCATTTGTTTTGTGTCTTTTTTTTTTTCTGCCCAGACTATTAGGCAGGTACTGGATTTTGTCTGGATTTACACAACATTATGACTATATTTTATACATATATCTAAAAAAAAAAAATGAACGCAGTAGCTGCTGGGTAGGAAATTGTAATGTCTAAATTGGGAAATGCGGGAAAAAAATCCCCCCCCCGGCTTAAGATTATAACATCCTGAGGAGTTGTTTTGTTGTTGGTTTGTGCCTCGGAGAAAACTTTTCAAAGTCTAACGGAGAGCCACCCAGCCGTGGGCTTTTAGAAAAGCTTCCAAGTAGAACAGATGCAGAAAGTTAAACTGAGCAGCTCAACCTTCCCAGAATCCTCCGCTCCAAGTAGCAAGTTCGATGCCATCGGTATTCCGAAACACGACCGTTCATCCGCTTGCGAAGTAAAGCCGACCCGTCCTGCGGCGGAAATGTGGGCGTTACAGAAAACGTAAATCGCTAAGTAAACGTCCGCGTAGAGAAAACTTCACGGGATCAACGATAACGTGCGATAAGCGCCCGCGTGAGCCGTCGCTACACGAGTGCTAAAGTCATTGGAAATCAAGCACCGCCTTTACACAAAATCACCGCATGATCACACCCCCATGCGCAGTCCTTGGGTCAGTACAACCTTCTGCGTGGAAACCTGCCAGTATCACGACGTCATTCTACAGCGTTCAGCTCGGCTTGCGTTCAGGATCAGCACTGCACTCGGATCGGCGTATACGCACGCTCCGTTTATAAATAATTCATCCGGCGTGAGTGATTTCCCCATCACTACACTGATATCAGAGAAATCTCCTGAACGTTGGAACGGCTCCAGCTGTTTGTTTAGTTTACGCTGTATGATTAAGTCGCGCTCGGGATGTTAATTCATTCTGCCGATCAATAACGTCCAGCTAGCACGGGCTCGCTAACATGAACGTGTGTGTGCGCAATAATAAGTAGGTCGCTGCTCCACTCTGTCTCTGTATTGTTCTTTCTTTTCCCTCTCTCTTTCTCTTTCTATATTTTTTTTAAGCTTCCTCTCCGAGGCCAGAGCTTTGCTGACTCCAAGCTTCCCGATTCCACACTCGAGAAGCTCAGTGAGAATAAACTCTTCTCTCTCTCTCTCTCCGCACCCTTCTCTTGTCAGCTTTTCCTCTCTTCCTCGGTCAGCGGGATGCTATCTCAGTGGGTTGGACACTAGTCTCGATCCCCTCACCCCTCCTCTTGAAAGAGCGCATTCGATAGCTCTTACTCAAGCATCTACAGGGATCGGTACGGATGGATGGGCTGCGCTGCGGGGTAGCGATGTCGCGCTCGCCATTTTTCAGCCTCAGACACGGCCCCTTAATTAGCGCCGATCGCTCCTCGCCTCGC
The DNA here is from genome assembly GCA_030068235.1 of Notoglanidium macrostoma. NCBI lineage: Eukaryota > Metazoa > Chordata > Actinopteri > Siluriformes > Auchenoglanididae > Notoglanidium > Notoglanidium macrostoma. Next base: position 1,797,000 of record JAQQZR010000014.1, on the reverse strand, counting down.
AAGTGCTACCGGCTCCCAATTACCATCGTGCAGCTTGTGTTAGCTGGAGGGAAGGTTGCGGAGTTCAAAGCTCAGCCGCTCCTCTCACACGTCCACCTTCACATCCTCGGCAACCTCGGTTGCCGAAACAGTGACGCGCGATATGATGCAATTCCAGTATCCGCAGCCGAAATGGCGCAGGGATATCGAGCGCTCCTGACGTATTCTTGAGTAAGTCAGTGATTAAGTTTTTATGCTGGTAACTGGGGGATTAGTACTTCAGATTCACGGACTGACAAAGACACTGCTGGAGCCTTGAGAAAGATAAAAAAGAAAAAAGAAAACCCACAATGGTTAATATCAGGGATGGACCTACAGTGTGGCCATCAAATAGTTTCATGAAAATGAAAAAAGAAAATGACACGTTTCAGTTTTCATCCAAGTGCTGCAAACGTCCGTCATCGAGTTTATTCTTTATCTTCCAGTGAGATAATGTGGCCAGGCTTGTAACCTGTAAACTGTAAAGCCTTTAACCTTTTTTCAAATGCAAACTGATGGAATGCATGCAATTAATAATAAGAAGAAGAATCAAATCTGTCAGACTTTTTTTTTTCTTCTTCTCCCATTAGTAGTTCCAGTGCTGACTGCTGATAACCGGCCCCTAGTTTACATCCCCCTTGTTTACATATTATATACGGACAAGGCACCTCGGTTTCCTCTCGTATACAACTGATTTACATGGAACATGCCGATTTCTGCAGCTAACGGGAAAAAAAAGGAAAACGTTCCGCAGACTCGAGTTCCTCAGTATCGGCGGAAAGGAAACAAGTCGGGAAAATTACATCACGGAGCTGGTGGCGCTCGCGTCCGAGGTCGCAGCAAATATTCTTAACAGGAGCCTCAAAAGTAACAATGCTTGTCTTTCGTGTTTACCGAGACGAGCGGCGAGGGGGCGCGTAAGGCTTAAGGTCAAACCCGTGATCAATAATCCCAGGTAGTTAGGTTGCGAGTTTTATTTCAATTTCAAACTCGAACAGATCCGATCGAGGTTAGATTTAATTCGGGGGTCATTTATGAATACAGGCGAGACGGTGAAAAATACCCTTATTTCATATAAACGAACAAGATCTGTTGCGCTGACTGTTTTTTTTATATACACGTGCGAGTGATTTTGATAGCAGGAAGTGAGGGCGTAACATAGCAACATGTGGTATACATCGTACTGATATTTTGACTTGAAACTAATGAACAACTGCTGATCTTTCCCACTGGCTCAATCGCTAAGGGGTGCAGCCAAAAAGTGCCTGGCCCCCTTAATCGCTGCTGACGGATACGTTTTCAATTATCGAGGAGACGGATCTTGATTATTTAACCGCGGTTCAAGCTTTTCCTTCCACTCCAACCAGAGTTCGATCGTACAGATCGGACAGAAGACGGCGGAATTCGCGTTCACTCGTTTTTACGCCAAAATCCAACCGTAAGCGCTTTAACCGATACCCGGTTCTGACCACTGAATCCCTTTTTCCTGCTTTTCACACGTGTTAGATCAGATTAGTTCACCTGGCCACAATACGGCCACCCGTCGTTATTCCGTAATTGATTCCTTGCGCCAACAAGCCTGCGCCGTCAGTCAGTCCTTCTCTTTTTTTTAAGCTTTAATTAAAATCTATGCCCGATTTCTATCCTGCTGTTTGACGCCAAGTCGGGATCAATAGCGGAGGAGCGTCCAGAGATTGAAGTAGCTCGATAAATCCATGGCAGTGAAGCCGCCGAGCCTCCTGTCCTCAAGCGGGAATCTAGCACTTCGGCCCTGCGTGTGAAGAGATACCGTTTCTGTGTACCCCTTGCAGTCTTTTTTTTTATTTATTATTTTTCCCTACCGCTGCAGCATTTGGGAGAAAACATAACGTTTTTTTAACATGAAAATGTTCAGCAAGAAAAAATAATTTCTGCCTTACCTCCAGCCCACACAACTACACCTCCCTCACAGGTACTGGATCTTTACGTTCCCCTGAAGATCAAGCGAAGTTCACTTTAAAACCCTAAGGTGATTCAAGGTGAGGCTTAAAAAAAACCTGCTTTCAGGAGAAGGTGTTTACTTGCTGAAGGCGATTTTTAATAGGAAAAAAAAAAGAAAGTCAAGGAAGAAACAGTGCTCTGACTTTGGTAGAGACATTCAACGGGTCTTATACAAGCAGTATCTATTTTCACGCCACTGCAACGGGGAATTCTGGATTCCGATTGGTCGAGCTCCGACAGCTACAAGTCTATATCACCGCGCCTTAGTGTTTCTATATTTTACGCACAACTGTCCGCATGCTGATGTTCGCCGTAAGGGGATTTACGGTGTTGAGCAGACGACGTCAAATGTAGCCGTAACATACAAACGGTCGTTCTTTAATTCTTAGGTTCTTTTTAATCGCAAGGATCTTTCTGCATCATGCGATCGTCTTTACGGCCAAAATGTAAACTCTGATTAAAGAATCCGCTAACTACATACGCAGTGTTTTGCGCCGGGTTTTTTTTTTTTTTTTTTTTTTGGTATTTACGAAAAAGGTTTTTTCGACGGAAAAGCAAACGTTTTACAAAGTCAGACCTTCGCGGATAAATTGCTTTTCCAACACTTGAAACATCTACACTGGAAAGTTTTTATTATTCTCAGGTGTGAATTTAGTCCTTCATTTCTAAAGCGTTCAGCTTTCCTGTGCCGATCCTCAGCTTTGGGCTACGGGGTAAATGAAGTCAGTAAGTCTAATGAGGACACCAGGGAGACCTTCCTGTCCCTCTCTCTCTCTCTCTCTCTCTCTCTCTCTCTCTCTCGCTCTCGCTCCTTTACTGCAAGCTTTAAACAGATGATTAGCAGTTTGGAGCATCCTCTGTGTCCACATACTATAAATAATACTTATTAATTTTGAAAGTAATCTCTTCGTGCTTCGTTACAGGTCATGTTTATCTGATAAACAGTTTCGATGCCCGGATAATTATAGGACAAAGAAAAAGAAAAGAATAATAGGACACGCAATTAATCTTTTAAATGCGATCACGGTATTTAGCTCCATCCATTAATTAAACCTAATCTGCTGTAATATCGGAGAAAATGAAGGAATGTCACAGTTGATCAGGTTATAGATTTATTTTTTATTATATGCCGCAGCGCTGTCGAGTTCTTGATTCTGATTGGTCAGAAGACGACCAATCCTGTTGTTGATTATTTTCCTCTCACAAAAAAAAAAAAAAAACCAAACCGAAGTGACTAGACACGGTCGGCTAGCCCTGCAATAGCCACGGCGGTGGCTGTTTTTGTTCTTTTTGTTCATTCCTTCGCTGATGTAATGTGAAGGAATATATAAATGATATTAGAATATCTAACGCAAATGCGTTTTCTGTTGAAACGGAATGCTGCAATGATGAAGTGCAATAACGCCGCGTCCTTAATTCGGCTGAAAATAATCATGATAAATAATTGCGATTCCACTGTTTACCAAAAGTGGCTAATCTAATTTAGGTGAAGGGAGGAGGGGAGCGCATGGAGGAAGAACACCTCGCACAGCACCGGTGCTATATAAAGCTGCATTTCTACCTCCACTGCCTGAGCGCCCGAGCCTACGCCACTGCCGATTCAAGCTGTAGCTTATTATGCGGTTAGCAAGGACTGGAGTGGAAATGCAATTAGTCTCATTGCTGCCGCGCTATCACTGACAAAACTCCACGGTGTTAATTAAGTTGCTCCAAAAATATAGCTCCCCGAGCTACCAGCAAACACGCAGGTCTGCTCAGGTTTCCCCATTACTCGTCGGATGAAACTTAACTTCTCCTGAAGCGGAGAAACTTCACTTTAAAGTAACTTTGCGGAAAACAGCTTGTAAGAGCGACATGTCCGTCAGCGCCTTTCACACCGCGCACTGCGCACGCGCGTTCTCCTGCACGAGCCGCTTGGCATGCCGCTCACACTCGAGTCAACACCAGGTCAACGTCGCCTCTTTTCCCCGTGTAATGGCGTCGTGTGCTGGTTTTGTGTCGGCAGGCTGAATATGGTCCAGATGAAAAACTGCGTCGTTCCATTAATGGCTGTCGCCTGGAGTTGTCTTTTTGACGTGACGTAAAAGCTGAAAATGCACAGGGAGGGTCCAAAACAGACAACGATTTGCCTCATGCATATTAAATTCGTTACGTTGAATGATGTCGGACGTATTGCGCGGCTTATCATCACGCGCAGAAACCCTGGGGACGGCCTTCTGGTGGCTAATGATAGCTCAAATGAGCTCCGACGCCCAAGCTTATGTTCAGCGGAAGCTCGTTAGTGCGCGAGATTTGCTGGCAATTTCCACAGCCGAAACAACAGCTCAGTTTCTCCTGCTTTCCTGCAGCGGGGTATTAAAGGAGATTTATCCGTGGCTGCGTGTTCCCGGCCATATAGGTCATTTCCCCTGGATCCCCGGCACAGCCCTATCATCCAGCTGGTAAATAAATCAGCGGCTTCCCTCTGCAGAGATTTAATTTACCTCCTGACCGGGCCAGCGAGGGCTATTATCTCACCGGGGGAATAAGGACACACGCTCGTAGAGGAAGAATAGACGAGGGAGGGGGAAAAGACGGAAAAGGACCACGCAGGTTCAAGACCCCTGCGAAATAAACTGGCGCCAAAATGGCATTCCGTCAACAGGTTTGGCAAACATTTACCCACCTAAAGACATTTTGTCAAGTCCGCATCATTGGTAATGAAAGACCAAGCTCATTTTTCAGTTAAATAAGTAAAGAGACGGATGAAGCATATGAACAAACGTCACCGCTGGAAATCCAGAATTCCCTCAGGTCTCCATTTCAGTGGCCATGCTTCATGCTTCATGCTTCATGTTTCATGCCCCGCTGTCTGAACATCGCCGCCTGGCACGGTGCGCGGAATACCAATGAAGCGATCTCCACATCAAAGAGCCCAGCATTCGCTTCATATCGCCCGAGCCGTTAGTTATTATTAATGAAGCGATCCACGCTCCCTCGCCAATGAAGACGGGCGCGTTGCCTCGGGCTCGTCACCCTGCCACCGGATTCTATATATATACAGACACGAGGTGTAAACCGCACAAGCGCCCAGTCACTGCTTTGATGAACTATTATTAGCTAGGACTCAGTGACCTTGTAAGGTTTCGAAGAATCAGCTCAGATCAGCGTCACGCCGGTCATTTAGAACTGATTCCTTTAACAGGAACCGATTCATTATGCTACATTAATTGGATTTAAAAAACTCAAGCGTTCGAAGCCGGCCACACGCACATATAACCTCACCCTCGTCTTGTCCAGGAATATTAAACAAGTGGTTTAATCCGGACGATTCAATTGTCCTGTTTCGCTTAAGAAGCGACCGATTCCGAAGGATTCTACGTGAAACATTTCTATTGTTTATGCACGAGGTGGAAAATTGGGTTTGATTAAAGCACTTCTTTTCTCCGAGCCAGTTCATTCCTAAGAGCAAATTAGTTTGGGGTTGTTTTTTTTTCCTCTTTCCTTTTCTTCGCCGGTCGCAATGACAGTTCCAAGCCAGTCTGTTGTTGTCGTTGTTTCCGTTCCTCGCACTGTGGTGTGGTTCTGAAAGCCAAATCATCCCCAAGCATAGTCCAAGGAGCCTGCGAGCCTACAGGGATCTCATTTTACCTGCACAGAGGTAGTGCCAGGATTAACATTTCATATCACGATCATTCCCAAGGATCGCCTTTTATACGGGTCGAGATTCGCCGCACGACTTCGTTAGCCGGCAAATGAAGTGAAGACGAAGCCACGCGGGATTCGGCGCGGAACATTCCTGCGGATGGATGAACTGAATTACACCGATATACGCAAAAAAAAAATTTCGTTTCCATTAATGCTAGAAGCAATTCAGCAGTTGAGATGATTCATGCGTAAAAGGTTTACGGTACGTTTTCCTCAGAGCCTCGTGTAAGTGTTTTATTGTTTTTATTTACACTCTAACCATTATATAATTCCCTTGTGTGCTTGGAGGTGAGAAAAATTACTGTTAACTACTGTTGAACAAATTCCTCACAATGCGATCGTGTACAAGGAGGACGAGCCAAAGCCAAGACGTCTACGCTGTATCATAAGTAAGGGATTAAACATGACGTGCTGCTCTGTTATAGGAAAATAAGCAATGACCATGGCACTCTGGCCGCAAGTGTAATATTTTATTTACTGGAGAACAACAGAATATATGTTTTTATATATATATATGCCACTGGAGGTGCGCAGAAAGCTACAAATTATACACTTTTCTTTGTTTAGTAGCTTGTTTTGAAATTCGCTTGTCATTACTCTCGGTTTATCTGGAGCGTCTGCAGTTCCCTGTTTGGAAATGATAACACATCACGAGCAGCGCGTTAACATAAACCTGTGATTTGGAGCCGCACCGCTGTCGGAGCCGCTGTTATAGACAATTACTCAACAACTCCCGACCGGTCAGAATGCAGAAAACAGCGTTGAAGTGTACAGATATGTATTCGAGAGGCTCAGGCCGGGGATTTCACCCCACTAGCCATGTTTAGACCAAAAAAAGAGCTTAGAAACAGACGAGCCAATCGGCATGTAAATCTGGAATTGTTTGCGTAACTCCTGCGTTCTGGAATCGACTCGCGGTCGAAGTTGGGCGTTACAGCCGACATCACACAAGCAACAACGTGCGACCCATTCATACGTTTCAATCGCCTTTCCTACCGATCGTCCATAAGCATAAAGCTCAAGGTGAAGCACATTCTTCGTGCCTCTTCCGCACTCCACATTTCGTGCGCATCTCAGAGGAAAATGAAATCCACTTAACGCGGCAGATGGATTTTTAACCACAGTAATTCACCAGCGGCGCTCGCTTCACTGACTACCATTCTAATAATCCAGCCCTGTGCGGTGCGTGTGTATAGATTTATACGTCCTTAACGTTTCCGCCTGCCGTTCTTCATATTCCTCTGAATATAAACCCGTGAACGTACAGTAAACTCTCTCCTGCACTCACAGGTGAACAATTGCGATTTCGAGATGCCGCCACAAATAGCTTCTCGAAATTCCCGAAAAAGAAGCCGTCGGAGATAAACTTCAAAGAAACTCTTCAGCCAATGGCACGTCGAGTCGCCTAATGAAGAGTTGACCCCTGGGCTCATCCAGCCATCCGTCCGTCCATCCGTCAGCACTACTACCGCACTAACTTGCTGACTGAACGTCTGCATTTCCGTCCAGTCCGTTCTTTCTTTGCCTATTCCCTTTCCTCCTTTTCCATCAGGGAGAACGTCTTTGAACACGCTGTGCAGACGGAGTTGAATTGCAAGAACGCGGCAGGAAAGTTGGAAACTCCTCAGTGGGCATCATTACCGTGCCAGCGTCGGCCCAGCAAAAGCCAGCAGAGGCAAATCTTACACTTTCTTATGGGACCGCAGAAGACACAAAGCTCTCAACGTGTGTGTGTGGGTTGGTTCTTTTTTTTTTTTTTTTTTTTTTTGCAAATTCAGCACTTGCATGTGCTTTTGTTTTTTTGTCAAACAGCCCCCACTTTGCTGTGAAGTGAATCTGACAGGGAAGGAGAGACAAATCTGAGAAGGCCCGGCCCTGATGCCGGGATAGTGTCTTGCTTTGCTTTATTCTAACGATGTTCTTGGTTTTTTTAACTGTACAGTTTTCCTACTGTATAGTGCGATCGTTTATTCCCCCGCCCCCAAAAGTAAAAGTATGTATAATACCTCGCAAGGCCACGACACAAACAAAGGACTTACTGAATGTCGTGCTATAGGTCTTGTGTATCCAATTATTGCCCAATGCTGCACTTGCTCACAGCTCAAGGGAGCTTTGGCACCAAAAAAAAAAGTGCTGTGAGCGAAGAGCCCGATAGCTGTACCATCAATCCTAGCGGAATCATCCGGACACTGATCCACAACGGACTGTCAATAACTGACAAAGCCAGTGTGTGTCAGTGAGACTTCCTGGCCTTTTCAGGAACAGAGACAGAGACGTAGTGGGAGAATGCCGGCTGATCTACAGTCCGTAATTATTCTCCAAGCATTGGAGCCTTGGCAACGTGTCACACCGCGTCAGACGTGTAATTGCCCTTCATGGAGTGCACCCGAACAGACACGCCGCTTGTTTTCTAGCAGATCTAACCTTTCAGATGGATTGCGCTGCGTCACGCTTACTCTTTTTCGAGCCCTCGGCAGACTTTTCATTATTATTTTTGATTTATTTATTTTTCGCCTGCAATGATGGCGCAACACTCACATGATGCGTCAGTTCTTCGGTTATTTACTTATTTCCCTCCCTCCCTCCCTCCCTCCCTCCCTGCCTCCGCTCGTGTCGGGTCAGAATAATCGCATGTACAACAGGTGCCCAGCCTTCACTCGGTCACCCTTTAACAGCACCTGTTGTGTTTCCCGTACAAATCTTCGCCGCGGGAACGTTAAAGCGTCTCTCCGCACAAGTTTATCCGCTTAAACTCTCGCGTTACGTCCCGCCCTGCGAGTTGCACCCTATCAGAAAGAAGGCGATGTCGACTCAGATCGACCGCATGTGTATTTTGCACGCTGCCTGAACGAGTCTATCCTCTCATGGTTCATGTAGAGGTTACAAAAGAACGAGACAGATTGAACACATAAGTAGAGTTCCTTCGCTTCTCTTTCTCTCTCTCTCTCTCTCTCTCTTTTTTTTTTCCCCTTCTCTCTTTCACTCTCTCCTCGGATGATGGGGATTATCTTGACACTTGCACCTTCAAAAATGAATCCCCGAGCCTGCTGAGCCTGAGCCTACCCACCATGTAACACACACACACACACACACACACACACACACACACACACACACGTGCGTTTCTACCCATCTTTTGTAGCTAGTGTTAAAGCACGGGGCTTTTCCAGCACTGGAAGTGTGTAAGTGACTCGGACAGATGTGGCGAAGGAGAGAAAAGAGCTGTCGCACAGATTTCCATCACGCTGCATCTCGCTTAAGGCTTTTCTTTTCCTTTTTTTCCCCTTTTTAAAAAGCGTTCTGCGCACTCCCGTCATAAACAAGCGCCCCTATAAAAAGACGCATAAAGTCCATGCCTTCTTTCCGCCACCGCCGCAAAGACTGTTATTTCACAGCGCTCTCATCCTATTAGGACGTTATAACCCTCTTTACGCGCGCGCCCCTTTCCACGGATTCCGACTGCCGAAGCAGCGAGCGAGATGCGCCGAAGCCGTAGCTAATCATACGCTACTAAAAAAAAGCCGCACGTGCAATGTATGGGATCAGAGAGGGCCGGTGTGACCGTTATTTCATACTGCTCTCATCCCATTAGGACGTTTTTCCATTAGGATTATTATTATATACGCCATTCCAACCTTAATGTCTCCCTATTGGACACAACGTGCACTGCATGGGGAGTAGAATGCGTCATTATCTACCTTATACTGCACTTGTACGCCGCGGCAGATGGCCACAAATATTTCCCTGTTGGAGATATAGCGCATTACGCAGAGCTTTAGAAGCCAATCGTTCATCTGGAGCAGGATAGGAATCCTTAATGTCCGTTCTTGTCAGAAATACAGCACGCTACGTAGGGTGTAAAAGACTTCCTTTCATACTATATGCAGTGAACATACACAGGGAGAGCTGAGCTGAGTACCTAATGGCTCCCAAGCCTTCTATTATTTAGAAAGAAATCATTATTTCATACCTCCTAGTGCACTTATGTTGCAAGTAGGGAACTGAACCCCGGGTAGAATGATGGTCCACTAGATAAAGTAAAAGAACGGAGCTCTGAATGACTCCCTGTTCTCTACCAAGGGTGTATACGTATAGCCTTGTACCCTATAGAGTCCATTTACATACAGAATCCAGTTTGCAGTGTATATATATATATAGATGCCCTTATTTTGTAAACTCAAAGGATCTAAATGGCCTCCTAGTGAACATACAGTGCCCAAGCTAGGGTGCAGTTCCATTTCATCATGCCATTTCACCTTTTATCATGTCCTGATATATCGAGTAGGGTGACACCCACTGCATAGTAGTCTGCATGTAGGATGTATTACGCCTATACAGGAAGTAAAGGAACACTAACTGGCTCCCTGTAAGACATCTTGTGCAAGGGTGTAGCGGTGAACTTGCTTTTCCATTTAGCTCCATGGAACTAGAGCAAGGTCTAATGGAGGCCCCATGGGCCAGGAATCACGCTGCCCCATGATCACAGTACAAAGGATTTATTTATGAGTGGGGGAGGGGCAGCAGACAGGACAGATGATGATACCGAGGCTTGAATTTCCGATTAGAACGGAGACGATTAGCAAGTTTAACCCATGCAACTAGCTAGGTTGTGGGTGTGTCTTTAGGAGTGCCTTAAAGACTCAAGCGCCCTTCCGTTTATATCCACAGCTGAAATGCCCATGAGCAGGTGTGTGTGTGTGTGTGAGTGTGTTTACTGTTTGGATGTGTTAAATGCAGAACCTATTTTCCCCTTGCGGATTAATATAGTATCCAAATGCACCAGATATTGTGAGAAAGCCTATTTTATACCCTATATGCAGTGCACTTATATAGAGAACAGCTACGTTTACAGCTTGTATAAGCAACAGTGAAGCCATTGAATCCCGAATTAATTGGACTGATGTTTTCTTTCCCCCAGATAATTATCCGCCGTGTCCTCCGTCCAGCCTCACTGGAAAACACACGCCCATGTCAGCGACCCCTCATTTTTCCGCCCGGAAGCTGCAGCGTGCCGGCGTCAAGAGGCTACGTAAAACTTAACGAGCATAATGGGGAAATAAGTGACTTATCGGTGGGCCGCTCATCGCGTTCATTAGAGGCCGCTCTTTTACGAGCATCGATCATGAGCCGAGCAGCCGACAGCGGATTTCCTCCCGCTTTATGGAGCGTGGGTTGTCACCTTGTTCCAATTATCTATTACCTTTTGACAGGCAGCAAGTGCGCAGGGCACGGCTAAAACTCAGAGGGTGCGTAATTAGAGCGAGGGAGAGGGAACTCGGGGCCAATCAGAAGCTACCGCGGGCCCATCATCCTCATTACGAGCCTTTCTTTTATACCTCGTTACAGCCCCGTGCTGAATCGGTGCATGGTAATGAAGATCGTCCATAATTAGGAGCTCTTTGATGGCTATTGATTTCAGTTTCAGGAGGTGCTTCATGGCTGCGCTAGATTTAGGGGTCCAGATTTAATCCTAAAAATGGAGTCGGAGACCCAGGCCGGCTCCCTAGCCCTTAAATGTACTACGTTGTGTATGAGGTAATGGCGTATAGACTGTGCCTAGTAAAAAGCTGTTTTGGGAGAGATTCCCTTTCTGCAAAGTATGTCCAATTTGAAATTCAGCCTCCTAGGAGAGTGGTGTATAGTGTCCTGTAAAAAGCCAATTAGGATTCTTCTCCTTACACTGGCTAAGAGATAATATCCCATATGTTCAATAAGGAGCCTTCTGGGATTTAAGGTTCTCTTAGTCGCATGTAACTGCAGACATACTCTTTATTACGGACACCTCGAGACTCAGGTTCCCATTGTCGGGTTTATCTTCTTCTGTCGCAGGTCATCTGCCTCAATGTTTGACGTGTTGAGATGCTTTTCCGCTCGCCACGGTTGTACGGAGTGGTCATTAGGGTCACCTCGATCACGTTTTATTCCGCATTCCACTTAATGCAATAGGGACAATTCTGGTTTATTTTCACTTCAAAATAAGGATACTGAATTAGATGATAGCTTGTACACTTTAAAAAAAAAAAAAAAGGTTGTCCTTTTTGAAAGTGTAGGCCATGCGTTGTGATCCAGTAAAGAGCCGTACGGGATCGATCCCTGGCCTGAACTGATATTTTTGCTAATACAAGGTCATGCCTTTGAGCTAGTGAGATATGGATCAGATGTTTTAGGATTCATCGGCGCGAGGCCGTGTCCTCATACCAGTGCATTCTGCGGTGATAATAAGTGGACAAATCAATGCAGGTTTGCATTTAGATGACAGAGCGCTCCAACACCCTCGGCTCGGTCTCTCTCCACGCGTCCGTGCCGCCCCGAACTCACGCGTTTGCTTCCGTGGCGTAAATGTATACCGCACAGAACACGGCGCGCGGTTTTTTTTGTCCCGCCTTTTCCACTGAGCTGGCCACATTTTTAGAAGAAAAAAAAAATGAATGATTGAGAGCTGAAAATGTGGAATGGGAAGACGCCAAAGGCATTGGTTTTGAACGGAAAAGTGACGTGGATTTTCAATCAGGAGCAGAGAAGCGGATTTGATAAAGCGGCAGAGGCAGATCTGTTGGATCATGTTTAATTCATGACACCAGCGAGCAAAGGTGAAGAGAAGTTTAGGCTCTTCCCTCCATCTATAACAGGCAACAGCAGAATCTAAAGCAGCGCCGCACATCCCCGTCACTCTCCCGTTTAGCGTCGGAGTGAGGGAGCGAGCGTGATGATTGGAAGTGGCGATAGAAAATGGACTCGCTTTTATTTTCCCCGTTCCTGCCGTGACAGAGTGTATTGAGCAATCAGCCTGCTTATCCTCTGAGGGGGGAAGAAAGGTACGCGAGACAGCTGAACGGGAGCCACAATCAGATTCACTTATAGATTTGAGCTTGTCTGAAAACGAGCAGCTCTCATCGAGGCACCCGAGAACACGTAAATACGCCTGATACGTGTCACCTGCCTACAATGAGGTGTACGCTGAAGTGCGAGGAAAATGAATCCTGTCCTCGGGTCGCAGCCCTGTTCTCCAGGAAGCAGATCGTGCGGTCTCGCTCAGCCGCCGAAACAATTTTCAGATTGTCACTCATCCAGTCTCGTCTGTCTCTTTTCTTCTCGTCTTTCCTTTGCTCCTGTACTCCTGTTTCAACCTATGGAAAAATTACCATCCGTAATCACACTCTAAAAATGACCGATTTAAATTAGAGATGGGGAAAAAAAAAGTTTCCAAGGGCAAAGGCGAGCTGAACACTGGCAGAATCATTGATACCCACCATCTGCAGCTCGATACTCAAGCAGAAAAAAATGAAATAAATCTTATAAGTCTGATCATGCTTGTTTTTTTCCAAGTTAAATCACATGTAAATGGATCGGTATCGTCCCACTCAATTTGTAATTAAGTAGGCCGTCTGTGGATCAAATCAGCGCTGGCATGAATAATGATGATTTCCGAATGTGTTTGGATGCAGCTAATCAAAGGCAGCCCTGCTTAACTCCTGCAACACTTCCAGTACGAAGAGAAACCGGGGTGTGCCGCTGGGGTCAGAACCTTAATCTGCACATGACAGAGATTGTATGAGGCTTTCCATTTTGTTCGTTTGGGAAGTACGAAGCTCCACTGTGGTGTGGAGAAAATGCATTTCGTCTAGAGAAATTATTGGTCCAAAAAAAATCCCTCGGAATCAGGAACATTACTCCTGCGCAAAGAGCGTAGGTCTGGCATTAAGGTTATCATATACCCTACTCCGTCCTTCATGGCTCCATATCGGGCGTAATGTGCGCCATCACGTCATTAGTCTCTACCATGCACGGCGCTTGTATGGCAAGTGACCACAGATATTCCTCTCTTGGATATACAGCGCACTACATAGGGTGTGAAAACCTTTCAAACCATATGCAGCTTGTCTACATAGTGCACTTATATAGGGATTAGGAAACAATGTCGCACATTGGACATCACGTCTTTTTTTTTTAATCACATTTAATTAGCAAAATTAAAAATATCTCCAGACGTTTCACACCGATTTCGCACTTTCCAAATGCGCTCATCTTGGCTGCTCCAGAAAGTAAAATGCTCTGAAAGAATGTATGGAACGCTTGCACATGTTTCAGTTGCTGGGACCTTTCAGCTATACCTATATATACTCTAGTCTATACTCTATTACGTGTATTCTGTAATATATAGTCTGTATACTATATACTATATAGTTTCAACTCTACAATCTGTATTTTATACTCTATACCTTACTCAATCATATGTAATATATAGTCTCTGCTATATAATCTGTGTTCTATCATCAATACTCTATTCCCTGTAATCTGTTCTATAGCCTATACTCTATACTGCATAGTATCTACTGTAGAACTATACTATAGCACAGTATTTGTACGTATACTACTGAACTGTTTTTCTATCAGTTAATCTATTGACTGTTTTACTGATCAGTCGATTGATCTAAACGATTCACCCTCCAAAAGATCTAACTGAGCTAGAGAGAATAATTATTTAACATGTAATAATGCAGCCAGAAATACTCCCTGTGTTCCTTTTAATTATATTGCTCAGAATTATTCAAACATTATCTACTGTATTTATGGCATCCTACACAAAGAAATGTGCTTAAAATAATGGCAGAAATAAGATCATTATTAGATAAGGTGCATGTCCCATCAAGCATGAACGCACTTGCATCAGTCAATGTAGAGTAAACCCAGATTCCAGCCTAAACATTTTCTCAAACACTTATTCAGTGGAAAGTCTAAGGTAGCAGGCATACAACTTTATGGCTTTAATAATTACTGTACTGTATTTAGCAGGACAAAGGATATTAAAAAACTCTTCCTATTAACACTAATATGGAAACACCTGTCTTGAATAGACAACACTTGCCTTTTGTGGCAGGCTCGTGCATAGCATTAGTGCTGCTATAATTTGATGCACTCCTACACTTTCCAAGCCTTGGGCCTTTGGAAACTTTTATACTGAACCTCTTTCGCAACCGAGTCAGACTCTGCTGATTTTTAAAACTGTAGAGATGACTGGAGAAGACCAATGACCAGAGCCACATGTGCATGTGATAGGCACACAGAGTAGGAGCCCTGGTCATTGCTCAGAGACAAATTAAACAGTATATTAAAACAAAACAAAACAAACAAACACAAAAAGACTGGCATCTTGCACACAGAACATATGTAGTGATATTGTGAGACTGCTGCTAACTTTGGTTGCTGCTGGATAGTATTTAATGTGAATTTTTTAAAACCATGGTAATAGCCTCTGTAATCTGTACTCTATAGTCTATACAGCACAGCCTCTGTAATCTGTACTCTATAGTCTATACAGTATAGCTTCTGTAATCTGAACTCTATAGTCTATACAGCACAGCCTCTGTAATCTGTACTCTATAGTCTATACAGTATAGCTTCTGTAATCTGAACTCTATAGTCTATACAGCACAGCCTCTGTAATCTGTACTCTATAGTCTATACAGTATAGCTTCTGTAATCTGAACT
>JAQQZR010000014.1:1764620-1781717 GCA_030068235.1 Notoglanidium macrostoma | reverse complement strand
GGCGACTGGAATCCGTCAATGCTTGCTGACTGCTGTTGGACACTGCAACGTGATGCACCAGACATTGAATACAAAAGCAAATCGGGAGCAAAACACTTTTAATTCTGTTGTATTTAATAGCTTATGTGAAACATAAATGCGAAATATAAATATAAATGTCTATTTCTCAGAGTTCCTACGTGATGCAGTAAAACTAAAACTATATTTGTGCAACCCAGTCACAATCAGCAAAAACTTTTCAGGAAGCAAGACTTTTCAAAAAAATTGTTGTGCAGTGTAATCTATTCTTTATTGTATATACTCTATGGAGTATTCTCTATAATCTATAGTCTATATTTTAAAATCCTACTCTACACAAAGAGTAGCTCTTTGAACTTCTATAACACATTTTTAGTTGATGTTTTATCTCATCGTACCTAAGTCGCACCAAAGGTTTCTAACAAGACTTTCTTTTTAGAGCCTATTTATATAACTACAGATGAAGCATGCGATGTGATATATGGATATCGACAATGATTGGTTGATGAGGAGACTCTTGAACGAAATTCAAACCCCAGTAGGCTAAAAACCACATTAGGACAATCTGTAGTTTTAATGTCTAACTTAAGGCAACCTGCTGTGCTTGGTAAAAATGGTTTGCAATACCTGGGGGGGAACAAAACAAAACAAAAAAAAAAAAAACATAACATGAAAGACCCCACAAGTCGCGCGTGAACGTTGCCCATTTGTCAGATCATTAAAATCATCATCACTCAGCATTATCAAGCATCCCGTGTCTCCTCCCACGCAATCATTTCAATGGTGGTTTCAGATCATTTCTGTTTTCCAAAATGCAAAACGTCGGGGCAGAAATACTGATTTCTATAGAGCACAAAGAACAATTTAATCAAGTAAACTGCAGTGTAAATGAAGGGGAAAGAATTTGGAGAGGGCTTTTGGGCAACAGAACTCTGAGCCAGATTCATACAATCTGTTCCCAAAACCGTGTCTGAGAAACACGTTAAAATGGATGCCATCCAGCGTGCTCACAAATACACGGGGAAACAAATAATTAAAACTGAATTTGAAGTGAACCGTGCCCACGCCTCTCTGATCGCTTCCATGAGATTCTTTGCCCAGAAAGAAAACTGGAGGGGTAAAATGCTTAAAATCTGCTCAGTGCCACAATTCACGAAGTGCAATTCAGAAGGAATAATATTTACACGGTGAATTATTCAGAGTGGGCTTAACGATTAGATCCGTTATTATCCATTTTGGACCCGCACACTGATACACTGGTGACACTGATTGACGCTGGCGATTGCGTGATGCTACCAGTGAGCCAGAGATCTCGCCCCTGAAGTTAGGACGAATTTAAAAGTCGGTTGTTGACGCTGTGTGATATTTTCAGCTCAGTTAGACACAGGACGAACGCACTTTTTAAAATAAATCACATTTCGGCGGCCTGCTGAGAAGACGCTCGTGCGTAACGCCGAGTTCGCCAACCGTCACTCAGGAATCAAACGGATCCGTCCGGGTGGTAGACTTGCAGGTCTTTTACTAAAGTTTTTGCCAAAATATTTTTTGGGACCTTTACTTGAAAGGGGCCACTGATTAAAAAAATGACTTTCAGTCCGTCACGTGCCGCCGAGATGCAACACGTCGCGCGTGCACGTCAAGCGGTTTGACGGTTCCCACTGGGCAGTAACTGAGCAAGCGTGAATCCAGAGCGCGGCCACTCCGTTCCATGCTGCGCGCGTGTTCATTAGGACTAGTTGAGGTGATTGGCTTTAAAAGATCAATGGTGGGTCTGAGGGACAGAGTGCACAGCGTGACGCGAGGCCAACGCAGCAGTAGGTTACAGCATGCTGTGACGATCTAAAGGTTATGGTCTTCAGGTTTTTTTTTTTCTTTTTTCCTTTTTCTCAAACTCTGTGTCACGTTCCCCGGCTCCCAACGTCCAGAGTTAGTCAAGTGTCACTAGTGAGAACGTTAAAATGCAGACATGTGGCCTATGAATTCATTTTAAACAAAATGATACTAGCGACGAAATGCAAGTGCAGTCATAAAGGAGGCGTTTTATAGAGCAGTGAACTGGGCTTCAAATACCAAACCTGAACTCCTTATATTTTATTCGAGTCCACATGAGCTCAGTGGGGTTTGCTTTAATTATCCCAAATATATTCTCATCCTGCGTATCATCAGCTATTTAACAGCACGGCAGAGTGAAAAGTTGTGTCTAGCCTGACTCTTGTTGTGTTTTATCTAAACGACAGACATGAGAAGTTGCTTATAGCCTGACTTATTGTGTTTTATGGGCCAGATGAGATTGGTTGGGCGTTTCAGGGTGTTTTTCTCACTTTGTGTTCATTCTTGTTCCTATCAGATGTTGTGCAGCTGTAAGAGATGGACTGGACTTTTTCTATTTATTTCAGCGCAAATCCCCAGGATGGTGTGAAACACAACCGTCTTGTTCAATGTTGTTCTGGCCTCCAGAGAAATGGAGAGATTGGAAGCGAGCCGTTGTTTGAACGGCTGCGCTGTTTTGCCAAAAATCTCATCTACTGTCGTTGGAAAGAGCTTCTCTCTTCTTTTTTTTCTTTCTCTCTTTCTCTCACCTGCGCTCTTGCTCTGCCTGTTTCTTCGTGATTATATTTCTGTGTGACCCAAAGACAATAACCTACTGTCGGTTGCTTGTACATTCAGAAATTCGATACCAGGAAGGAATGTTCTCCGCCATGATGAGATACATTAGAGCCCATCCATTTCCGCTTTCTTTTTCCTTTTTCCTTCCCCCTCATCAGGCCCCCGCCTGGAGGAGACCGTCTCCGAATTCCGAGGGCGAAAACTAAAGGGTCCGATTGCTCTCCATTTTGTGGCCTGTTAAAGAAAAAGAAAGGAAAAAAATCAATGCCACTTTGGTCCAAAGGGAAATGAACATATTTATAAAAATGGGGGGGGGGATTCTCAGTGTGAGTGTTTTTATTTCAAGGTTGATTAGGAAAGAATCCCATATCTGCCGTCGTCCGTGAAGTGATGCGTGCTCGTAGGCACACGGTTTAAAATGCGTGAACATGCGCATGCCTCCATTCGCGAGGACCGGGTGAACCCTGCACATGGATTTCTGCATTAATGACTGTAGTCTGTTCTTTATCCAAGTCTTAATAATAGGCAAACACATTCTGCGTAATGGATAACACACAACCTGTTGCGCTTTTCATGGCGTTATGCGAGACATTCGTTCTGTGAACTCCTTGTATGGTGCTCTGTAGCCGCAGCGTCAGGCTCGTACAATGCCGAGGAGGAACTTAAAGCCATTCGCGAGCCCGGATCCTGACGTACTAAAACAGCACTAAAGCAGGACGCTACCTACACCATGCGTCATCGTTCACTGTTATTATGACTCGGATGAAGTCCATATTTAGTTTTTTTTTTTTTTTTATCATCACTAGTTTTCCTCATTATCACTGCACTACCTAACCGAGCTGTCATTTCCCAGGACCGACAGGAGACGCCGTTTCCGATTCGTCCTCAGTCGGCGGGACGCTGCCGCACTTCCTGCAGGAGCCGGAAGACGCTTACATCATCAAGAGCAACCCGATCCGGCTGCGTTGCCGCGCCACTCCCGCCCTGCAGATCTTCTTCAAGTGCAACGGGGAATGGGTTCACCAGAACCAGCACACGGTCCAGGAATACATGGACCAGAACACGGGTAAGCATCCGCGCTGATTGATTTTTGATTTTTTTTTTTTTCAGCCCATTTTTGCACTCTCCGTGGCTGAAATTGGGCTCACTTTTGGTGGTTAAAACCAAAAATTCTACAATTACGCAGGAAGGCTTTTTATCAGGCCCACTTAAATACAGCAATTATACAAGTGGCATAAAAACACAGCGCTTTGTTCTGTATTAATTACTACACCATGACAGCCAGCCTTTTGAAGAGCAGTTGAGGAAAATAATGTTCGCTAATATTAAAGACATCCGCCAATCTTTCTTCTGTTTGTTTTTTCGCATAGTAATAAGGTACGCTTCGTTTTACCGAGCTTAAAGAAAAACTTCTTCAAGCCCAAACTGGATGAGCTCAGAGCCAGATGTTTCACTGAACCTTTCAGCAGTTTCGCTCCGTCATGTAATCAGTATTCATGTTTACTCTCGCACTTTATTAAATCCTTCAACAAACCATAGCAACCGAAACAACGGAGCAGCCCCATTTTTGTAGTTTATCTTACGATAAAATAAGTTTGTGTGCCGTTACAGCAGTTTATTTCAGCCAGCTGTTTTGCTTTATCAGATTGCACTGGGCTCTGCGTGAAAACTGCGAAGACTTCAGACTTGTTAGAGCTGCGGAGGTGATAATGCGAGTCCTTTCTTACCTCTCGGAATCGTCGTGGTTTGATGGAAAGAAATCCACTTTCTGTGGAAGTATTTAAGTCGTAGCAGCGGGCGGTATCAGCAGGCGTCTTTCCACTTTATTCGCTTTCAAATGTCACTTTCTGCTGTGATTCAGATGTTCTCGCATGCTTTGATCCCTTCTGTTTTGTCAGGTGCGCTATTAACAAAGAAGACGGGGGGAAAAAAAAAACAACAACTCGATCCGATCGCAGCCAGCGCACTCAAAGGCGATCACGTTCAAGCCAATCAGGGGACACGTCAGAGAAACGAGCGGCTGGCGTTCTGATGAGCGCCGAGGTCCCCGCAGGGATTTCCAGAATAAAACGCAAACTAATCCAGCAGCCTGGCTGAAATGCGCCATGATTAGCCAAGAGAGGAAATCTGCTTTACAATCACGAAGCCTGCGTTGGCAGGAAGACGCTCTTAATTGCTCGCGGAAGTTCATTCTTTTTTCCGTTTCCCATGCTGTGAGACCATCGTGGCACTGATAACGAGGAAGCGAGAAGGGTTCATTCTCTTTATTTTCCAGATCGCTCGAGAGAGAGAGAGAGAGAGAGAGAGAGAGAGAGAGAGAGAGCGGGAGACTGGAGAAGTCCATGCGAACGCCAAACCAGTGCAGCAATACAAATCGGTCAAAAATATGATGATAAACATCAGATGTGAAAAACAACAAAGCGAAATATAAAAGCGGAACCGTATGAAAGTCTTTGGCAAATCTGCCGTATAATCAGTGTCCGTTGTTTCACTCGAAACATTTTTTCCCTGCCAATATAAAGGGACATCCGTCGCCAACTCGTTAGCGTCTCTGCACGAGTTTTGTTTTCTCATCAAGAATCGCGCACAATAGGTGTATTTATTTTCCCCCCAAGGCTGCACATGTGGAACAATGGGATTAAACAAGAGAGCTCCAGATTAGAATAACGCTAAATGAAGCAATCGACAGTCAATCAGGATTGTGACTACGTTCACTGGTAATGTGGCAGATTCGGGGGGGGGGGGAAACAAAGATTTGATTGTGTTTTATCATTCACGTCTTGAAAGCTTGACCCGCGGCTGTCGCCTAGGCAACGGAAAGCTTCGAGACGAGAGACTTTATACCGCGGCTAAACTCATAACCTCCGATAACGTCGTCCCTTTATAGCGGCGCCGTAATGGACGACAAATACGGCTGGGATTGGATCAGAGCGAGGCCTCTTAATCGCAGAACCGGATCTACAAAGGATTGCGCTTTATCGATTAGGACAGCGGCCCTCAATGCCGCTGATATGATCTCTTATTTACCGGCGCCCCAGTTGAGGCCCGGGTGCTGATAAAGCGGCCGGCGAGTGCCCTTGAGTTTAATGCAGGAGAGGCAGGAACGGTCCAGAGACGCCGGGATAAGCGCCAATTACCCAGGTGACAGAGTGAAGAGGAGGCGAGCTTGGCAATCTTAGCCGAAATCAAGCGTTTCAAACTGTTTCCTGGGCCGGAAAATCAGCAAAGTGAGCATGAAACGAATGGAACCATTCTGGCGCCGTAGCAGTAAGCCTTAGCTAAAATAGATTCCCATTACCACTTCTTATTTCGACTTGTGTTTCAGCACTACACACACACACACACACACACACACACACACACACACACATGTAGTCCTGCCATGAATAAGAGAAAAGAGGGAACATATTGGTGTAATTTTGGTGCATATTGTGGAGCCCCTGGTTAATGGGAGTTAAAGCCTCACTCGAGACTCGGCCGTATGACCGCATCCGGAACATACTGGTGTGAGAAAAAAAAACGTCGTGTCGGCTAGAAAGTGGATTAACCAATCAGGATCGTGCGCATTTTTCACATTTCCGTTCAAAAGCTCCTAATCAGCCAGCTAGACCTTGAGCTCAAGCTGGTTTTTTTTTCTTATGTACAGTGCCATGTATAATGTATTCTTACTCCCGTGCCATTTTAACTGCGACCTAACGTGATGCTTTAAAGATTCATTTCATAGCCGAATATTCGAAACAAAAACCTGGAAAGAACTGGACGCAGCTGAACTTATTGTATATTAACAGCTTTTGTGAGAAAGCGGTGTCGGTCATGTGACCAGCGTTTGAATAATTCAGCATGTTATTGGTGCGGGACTCTAATCCGGGATTAACGTTCAGTCGCAAACCGGATCTTAAACGGGACCATTGCCGATAAGTGCGGTCGTTTCCACGCCCGGATTAGCTCGCACGTGGCTATCAATAATGGATCCTTTTTTTTTTTTTTTTCTTTTTTTTTTTTGAGGAGGTCAGGCTCCTCATCTATAATTCAGGCCGAGCGCCGTGATTAGACCGGATCAATCTCCAAGCTGTCTGCTAGTTAAAGAGGCATTAAAACGGCACACGGATTCCAGCGACGGAGAGCCCGGGACCGCTCGCACGGACGGAGCGGAAAACTTTTTGAACGTTCACGTTCATTTTTTGAAGCGTTCATTTACAGGTAACGACGGACAGAGCCGGACCGCGGATATGTAGCACATTATAATTACTCTGAAACTGAAGTCTGCCAAATTTCTCTTTGTGAACTAATAATAATATGACTATCATATTCATATCAAGTATTAGTATGAGTCCAGTGATAAAAATATGGACGAAGTGTACATACTGCTGGCTGATCTTCAGCTGTAGAAATGAACCAACACCTTCTGACCAATCAGAACGGAGAACTTATCTGCACTGTGGCGTACAATAAAGATAAATGACATTACCTAACGAGCTCAATTTGTACGTGTGCTGTCAGGTGACTGAACGTGTAGCTCAGACATCGAGGCGGTGACAAACCGAATGTAAAATAGTGTCGATTCATACTGTATATATAGCTTCCGCTGCAGTGAATGCTGAGCTGTGTGTGTGTGTGTGTGTGTGTGTGTGTGTGTGTGTGTGTGTGTGTGTGTGGGAATAAGGGTCTATTAGTGAAAGAAAGGGCCATGACTGGATGTGTTTTGTCTTTTTTTTTCCCACCGACCCAAAACGCCTGAGGTCAGCCGAAGCGCACGCTGTATAGATTTACCTCCCATCGCTGGAAATAACGAGGTCCGTTAACGAGCGAGGGCAGGTTAGCACCGGGACTCGAGCGTGATGTCACGTGTATGTGCGTTTATCTCCCTGCTACACGCCTTAAGCGTGTCAGGGTAGTCCATTTCAGCTTCATTTCCTCTTAAACAAAAAAAGAAATCCAGAAAACAAGCTACCAGAGTGCATCAGCGTATGTTGTATATTGCCCAGTTATAAAGTTTTATTTTAAAACCCGGGTTTCGGTCCATCAGTTCAGCTTCATTTGCGGTGTTTAAAGGATACATTAGGGCCGAACGCTCATAACGTACAAAAGCCGTTAATAAAATACACACTTAAGGCACTTAAAAGTGAGTTTTGTTGCCCGTTCAGAGGAAGTGGCGAATAAACACACCATGGCGTCACACGGCGACGGCACCCGGCTCTAAATGTTCGCGCGCGAGGTGTTGATTTCCTGAAACGATAATGCAGCTGCAAAACGTAGCGGCGACAGCCCGTTTAGACGCAGGGACTCGTGTCACACGGACGGATCAACGTTTAGGAGCTGTTTAAGGAAGGAGTCTCCAGTGTCGGCGCTTTGAAGGAAAGCCGTAACCTTTCAGCTACCCAAACTAACCCATATTACCGCATCCTTCAAGCACAGCGGCTCTTCTCACTTTGCCAAATCTCCCGAGAGGAGCTTTTTAAACACGGGTCTGTAATGTGCTTTAGCAGGAGAACTGTGAAGTAGCAGCCCGAAAATCAGCAGCTGTCATCTTCTGACATGAGAGCTCACACTCGCTCTGTTGTGATTACAGGCTGCAGGTGAGGCTGAACAGCATCTATTTCACAGGATAAACTGAAAAACGTCATGTCGGAAAGTACTCGGGGCTTTCGAGAAAGAAGGAATAATAATAATAAATAAAAAAAATACCTTTGTCTGCGACAAATTCCTAGCATTCTCCTTGTCAGGCTCTACCTTTTTCATATATATATATTTTTTTTCCGTGTCAACGCTCTGTTGCCAGGCACAATCACGCTGGGAGAAATCATCGTCCCGGAAGCTATTTATCCTAGTTCTGTTTGCGTAGAGATGTATGAAAGAGTGCGACGGAAGCGGCCGCAGAGGCGTACTTGTGAATAAACAGCTATAAACTCAGTTTATAACTCCACACCTTAACCCTCTTCTTCCTCATCTCAACCCTCTTCATTCTTCATCTTTGATCTTCTGCCTTCTCGCATCAACCGTAACCAGCCTTCTTTAGTGCAAATGATCTTTAATTTTGTTGACGCACAGAACATAAAAGTGCCCGAGTCCTTAAATATTTGAGAGAAGTTTTACTCTCACTCATCCTGCCAGCTACATTCAGGCTGTATTAAATGTAGTACAAGACAGCCAGAGGCAGGAGAAGGCATGAGCACTGCTTTACTTTGGACTGATCCGGGAATCGGCATCGGCCAGCGAGGGTCAAACAACAGGCGGCCAGAGGCAGGCGCACTCTAATCCATAATCCGGATGAAAGCAGACAGGCTCGATTCAACCCGAAAACATCCAGAGCCACGCAGAACCAGAACGTCAAAGTACAGCAGGAACCGAGAAACGGGATGAACGCACTGGCTACGATCGCAATGCGCTGTACATGTAGCAGCAGATTTACTCTGGAATTTTAGAACAGCGATTTAGACGTAAAGATGAATAAACAGTAATAGAAGGTTGTTTGTTTTGTTTTTTTTGTGTACATTTTCTCCACGATGATGCGTCGTTGACAGGAGCTCTTTTCCTGCTTCCAATGCAACAGTTCATGGAATCACTGATTTTTATTTCTTTTTTATATTTAATTCATGTTTCGAAAACATTTGGTCGGAAAAATAGCCTTAGGTTAAACTTGAGAGATTAAACCTTTATACGGCGCTGGAGAAATCTGATCCTGAGTAAACACTCGGAGACACTTTGATAACACCAGAGCCCGAGGGCTTTTATCCTGTGATCCGTCTTAGCGGATTTTTGACATTTTTGCACGCCGGCCTCGAATTAACGAAGGCGGTCATGAGCGCCTTTTGTTCGGGTTTTAAAAAAAACGCAAATAAAACCTTCAGTCTGACATGGTCGCCACGAGCGTCCCGTCGTCGAGGACTGTCCCAGGCGATGTATATTTTTCAAGACGTCGTTCTTATTTTCCACCTTTTTCCAAATATGCTAAATAGATTTTTTTTTTTTTTTTCATTACAAACCGGGATTTAAATTTCCATATTAAATAAGCACTCTCGGATATGCTAAAAAAAAAAAAAAATGAACAGCATATGGCACATAGGGCAGCCTCTTGTAATTATCATAGCAAAGCATAATAAGGGAATGAAAAACGCTCGCTTCCAGACGCCTCAAACAAGGACCAACAAACATAAGAATAACGTGTTATGCCCTTCGGCGACACGCTCGTACGCTCGGCCAAGGAGAGCCCGTCTGGAGCGCCGGTTTCCTGGTTCCGCTCTCTAATCACAACTAATAATGAGAATTAACACCGCACGGCTTCAGGATCTTCTCAGAAAAAGGACGTCAGCGGATAGAACGAGCGCGGAGACGCACGCGCATCAGGCAGCGGCGCTTCGACACGTGCGGTTCGTGTCGAGGACAGCGCGAGGGAGCAGCTGTGAACCGAAAAGCCCCCCCCTCGGGGGAGCATGATTTAGATTCTCCGCATAAAGCAATCTCACAGACTCTCAGGGGAAGATGTTATTAAAAGAATTACAGCGCTAAGCGGAGTACAATATTTGAAAATGAATTAAACATCTTTTAATCTGCAAGCCCTCACAAAGCGATGTATTTATATATCTGAGAGTCAAAATTGAGATTTGGGCTGTTTACGCGGCAGGTATTAATAGAAACCGCTGAGACGAAACGGAAGAACGTCAGCTTTTCTTAGCCTGGGAACTTGTCTTGTCTTCCGCGAAACATCACGCGTAGCTAAGGACGGTTTAAAGCGCTCGACACGGAAGCGGAACCTCGACCGCACTCCAGGTCCCGAGCTCACTAATGCTCCTGCAGCTGAACCAACACAAATCTTCACAGCCACGTTCCGAAATCCAGTGGAAAGCCTTCCCCGAAGAGTGGAGCTTATTATAGCAGAAAGAGGGAATAAATCCTGCATGGAATGTGATGGGAAAATTAGATACGTTGTAGCGTTAAAGTTCTAGTAGCGGTAATTGCCAACAAATTGCATTTTTATTCATTTCGAAGGCTGTATATCCATCGCACTGTGGGCGGGTTTGGTTGTCGTGCTGTGACACGTTTGTGCAGCTGTACAGCGCATCATTGCGGCCTCGCGGAACCCAGAGCCACCTCTCGTTTTCCGCACTCTCTCCCGTGACTAGTTGGTCTTCCACGTGCCTGTGTGTTTCTTCCGCTCGTGTGACTCTATAAAGCCTTACGTGCGTGACTACAGCATTTCTTTTTAGTTCCCCGATCTCCCTTTTTGCTCGCTGCAACACTGGGATCAGGACACGTGAGCAGTAACTCACTGGGAAACCGGACACGTTACGCTCCGCGATGCCGCAAAGTCCGTTTGGTGCAAGTTTCACGGAAAGCCGAAGCGGAGCCTGAGGCGGGGCGGTTTGCCTTGGCGTCCCCGAGTTCCCGGCCTGTAATAGCATTATCACATGATCTCACACCTTCACTTTCTTCACCTCGAGTCTGTTCTCTTGAGCAAAGCATTTACAGAGGTGAGATGGAGTTTATTCCGATTTATTCTCCTGGAGCTCTTCACCCGTTTCCATGTCATTACGCTGAAAAATCCAGCATAGCCTCACCAGCCTCCAGAACCTGCTCCGAGCCGGTCAAACCGTGACAACTTCCATTTCCAGGTCACAGCCTTACTCGGTTTGTCCCATGAGGTGGTTTCCTGTTGTTTGCGTGCCATGCGCTGCTAGAAGGAAGCGAAGACCGTGATGCAGCATGACATTAATGCACTACTGAATCTCAGCGCCAAAGTGAAATGTCATGTCCATTTGGGAAGTGGACTGAGTCACACAGTAAGAGTCACACGAACACACGCTCCGTGTGAGAACGACTGGCCCAAAGAACATCTGCCTGAGACCTAAAGGTGCCGTTTTTAATAATTATACCACCGCGGACCCGATCCGATCTCTACTGCGCCGTTAACTTAATCTACGTTCTCCACCTTCCCTCACAAGTAAAGAAATAAATATGCGAATGCGAATTTAAAATGCGTCCCCCAATGCATTAGTCATGTTCTCACCAGGGCGCTTGGCAGCTTCCTCATGAATATTCACGTGTCTGTCCTGAAATAAGATTTTTTATATGCATGCTAGTGCACTAATTTAACGGAGGGATAATCAGTAATGAGCGTGAGGGGTTTCAGCGCCGACTCGCACAAATACAGGAAGTGGTGTGATGAAGGTCAGTGAGGTCTCCTGATATAATAGCGTATATATGAACTGAACGCACGCTCCGTGATGTCACGGTGAGCCAAAGTCCTCCGAAGAACCAAGACACTGCTGTCAGTTCCGCTTGTCTCAGGGTAGTAGTGGCTCAGTGGTTAAGGCTGTGGGTTCCTTATCAGAAGGTTGGGGGTTCGAGCCCCAGCACCACCAGGCTGCCACCGTTGAGCCTTTAACCCTTTCTGCTCCAGGGGCATCCTATCATCTTTGACCCCAGCTTCCTAACGAGCTGTAAGTGAGGGCACTGATTGGGTACCAGGCTTTCAAAAAGCATATAGTAGCAGTTTTCACTCATGTTGCATAAATGTGTGTGTACGTTTGGGTTTTTGAAGTGTTCATGCAAATGATACAGACAAAATGTAACGTTTCTGAAATATAATCGGAGGACGTGCTGTTAGTTAATTAGTAGTTAATAAATGATGAAATGAAAGCAGGTGTTCGTAGCGTCGCCGTGCACTCGACCGTATATCGTGCATATCGCCGTGTCCTCACAGCTGGATGCCAGCGTGTGTGATATTACAGCGGTGGATGATGTATACCCGTGGCACAGCGTGTCAGCTACATGCAGCCAGCAGCCAATTTGAACCCAGCGTGGAGGCTCGGCTGCTGCTGCCGTCAAGCAGGAAAACTCTACAGAAACACATGGGATCAACAGTGTTTATAGGCTGCGTTAACCCTTTTAATCCCCACGGTCAGACTTCCTAATGCTCTAAAACGAGTGATATAGTAAGTGGCACTGAAAAGCAGACTATAAACGATCACATGACCATGCACGTGCTGGATGAACATTCGAGTAGCGAGTACTTTTCTTTTTCTTTTTTTTTCCCTTTCCCTCTCTGCGACACCGTGACTCTCTTTTAAAGACGAGGGCTGTGGCTAAAACACGTCTCTCTTCGGCAAATTCACTCATCAAGCACAAGATCTCATCGCCAAGCATCTATTAGAGCCGCACGTTCCTCTGCTTTCACACCACTCTCCGAGCCATCTGCTCGAAAAGCTTGATTATTAGCTGCATTTGTCAAGATTAACATGCGCTCGTGACTGGGTAAAGCACTTCCTGACTACATAAACAAGCGAGCCTAGTAAACAGAGCTTTTAAACCCCGCACGGCTAAAAATGAAACTAGCCTACTACGCTCACAGAGAGAGAGAGAGAGAGAGAGCGACAGAAAAGGAGAGAGAGAGTGGGGTTTTTTTTTTCCCCCCAACCTGAGATAAGTGACTTCCATCAAAAATATCCTCACACTAGTACAAATATGTCAGGCTGCGAGAATAGCATGGAGCTAAAGCCCTGTTAGACGACAGCTTTGAAGAACAGACAAAGCAATCCCGAGTTCCTGGAGAAGTTATTAAACACGTGAAGAGCACTCGCTCCCATCCTGTCTGTCAGTCCCGCACTTTATTACTACTGCTCTTCTTCATGTGCCGAGTTATTATCACTGCCTTCAGCTAACACACACACACACACATTATCAGATGGCTAACAGTGCTGGATGCCTTCAGACCTTGATACACTGAGATTCCAGTCGGAGTAATTACAACTGCGGTTAATGTACAAGTCGCTGTAGGGAAAGAAAGAAAGAAGGAAAGTGACACTCTCATGGATTCACACTGTAGAAGCAAGTACGGACTTCACAACTGGAGCAGGAAACTAACGCAAAAGCAAGAAGTGAGTGAAACATGAGGCTAGACGTGAAAATATCAAAAAACCGAGTTGCAGTGATCTGTAGTCTAGCACTAAAGCATGCCGATTCCAGTGCCATCGTGTCAACTTGAGCCCTCAGGATCTCCTGACGGACCCAACCAGGAGTCCTGGGCCGCCGGTCAGCACACATGATCACCACATTGATCTCTGAACCACAGCCGGGGGTGCGTGATTGAAAGAATGCAAGCCGACGGCGGCGGTGCGGCGCTCTGGGCAATGTTTTGCTGAGAAACATTCATACGGACGCTAATTTGACCCGTACCACCTACGTAAACATTGCTGCAGACCGAGTACACCAATGCGTAGCAACGGTATCCCTAACGACAGTGACCTCTTTCGGCTGGATAACGCACCCTGCCACACTGCAGAAATTGTTCAGGAACGGTTTGAGAAACTCATCGCGAATGAAGAGTTCAAGGTGTTGACTTGGCCTCCAAATTCCCCAACAATGTGTCGGTAATACGCGTGTATGAGGAAGGGGAGTGTGTCAGATATGAACTCTGCACCGTTGTTGTTGTCGTTGTTGCCCTCAGCACACAGCTTTTCCTCTCTAATCCTCCGCCTCTCAAAAACTCCAGGGAACAAAATCACACAAACAGAAGAAATACCCCGAAACCCACGAGTCCGAATAAGAACGGAAGCCGTACCCAAGGCGACGCCGTGTTACAGATCCGGAGGAAAAAATCCTGGAAGTTTATTCTGAGTGCCTTAGAAGATACAAGAAGCTGCTTAAAAAAGAGAGAGAGCGAGAGCGAGCAACGTGAGACCAGAGATCATGCTTTCTTTCTTCGGCATGTCAGATAGTTCGCATGGTTATGTTGTGTTTTCATCCGTCTCTCATTCCCTGCGAACATCACGCCGCTTTCACACTCTGTGTAAGTGAAATTATCCAAACAAGCAGAAGTCCAAAGGAAAGAGTGATAAAAAATAGAGTGAAATCAGCAATCCTTCCTTCCGAGGATACTTTCTTCTATCCATCAGACCTTCCTTTCCATTTCAATTCTTCCTTCAGTGCTCAAGGGCACTTCAGCGGGATGGGAAAGTGCTGTTCATTCACTCCAAGAGAATCAAACCAGCAACCGTTCACTCCCAAACCCGCGTCTCTGCCCTTTAGGCCACGGCTGCGCCGCGGGTTTAGGTTTAGGCTGCTCTTTCCTTTTTTCCATTTCCTGTTTTTATCGCCATGTTCTTTGGATTTCAGTGTCAGCGTGAGAAAGGCACGAGACACAGATGGAAACGAAGGGCTGAAGGAATCTACAGCGGAGCTGAACACATATAAAATGCGACGTTTCAAATTCAACAGTATGAGCAGCACCAGAGAAACTGAACATTACAATCCCGTAGTCAGCTAACAAACCACCAGTGTGTTTATAATGAATCTCACTGCAGCGGTTTCATCACGTATGAACGACAAAAAGCACAAAACTGTCTCGCTGGACAAATAGGGAAAGAGAACGGAGGCAATAAGGCGTGTCACATGACAGCACGTAAAGCTGTAAAAAAATAAATAAATAAATAAAAGGATGGAAAAAGCTTTTACTCCCAAAACATCACACTTTCTATTGGAGAAGGAAATAAGCCAGACCTTCTGCTGTTGTAGCTCACCATTCGACGTAGTGTGCGCTTTGACATGCTTTTCTGCTCGCTACGATTGCAAAGACTTACTGTAAGTGTTACTTCCTGAAATGCGCGTGTGCGTGTGTGTGTGTGTGTGTGTGTTCAGGTCTGAAGGTGCGTGAGGTGATGATAAACGTGTCTCGGCAGCAGGTGGAGGATTTCCACGGCCCGGAGGATTATTGGTGCCTGTGCGTGGCTTGGAGTCACCTTGGCACGTCCAAGAGCCGCAAAGCCACCGTGCGCATTGCCTGTAAGTCCTCGACACACTCTTTCTCTCACGCATACACACACATTATGGTTTAGCCTGAGTTCATACTAAAATTTCACATAGCGAGTTCATTAGAATGGGAAACCCATAACTACTTTCAGTTTGAGAAAATGAACCAACAACTTCCCGACCAATCAGAATCAAGAATTCGAATGTAGCTATACTGTATATAAGATGTCTGTAGTTTCCAACTATCTCTTAACAGATGCTAAAGCGCTTCCCGTAAGAAGTCTGTCGCGGTCATAGTGCTGGACTTTCTGGAATAAATAATTGGGGGTGGGAGAGTCTATTCTGACTAGGCAAAGTGAGCATAAAAACACTCTGTACTTCATTATTAATCCTTCATTATTTATTGAAGGTCATACATAAAGAATCCGACAGTGAACCCGAGCAGTAAATGTCGAGAGAGGGGGAAAAAATCAGAGATGATGAACACGAGGCTTCCAAAGAAACCACAAAAGATTCGTTTCTGTGGATATTCTGTGCATCACCAAGCTGTGAAACCTTTTTTTTTTTTTTTTCCGGTTTTGTTTTGTTTTGATGTATTCCACCATTCAAAAGTTTGGAGTCTATATTTTATACATGGCATATTATTTTATTCACTACAACTTTAAGCACACAGCAGTTATCCTCACATGTTTTATTTAGCCGTTCAACTACTTTAGCAAAGGAATATGTTATTAAATGCTGAATAATATATCAGGATTATTTATCTATAGTAATCTGCCTCGAGGTGTGATCACTGCAAAATTCATTTGATTAGAACATCACTCTACATCATTCGGCATACATCTAAACGTTGCGTGTTTTATTTATTTGGGGTTTTTTATTTTCTGTACAGCTGAACCGTGACGCCACATATCCATATCCGAATCGGTCTATATCCACACTGAGCTGCTCGTTTATCACACTCTCCTACTACACAGGTTACCGGTGTCAAACTCCAAACCCTCAGGCCAAATCTGGCCTCGTTTTATTTGTCAGTCACAAGTGTACAGAAAAGAATCCTGAAACGGTCCACATGAGGCAACACCATGTCAAAATGTATTCGGGATCTGCATCATCCTTCACCTTGTTTCAGATCATTTTCCTGCATTCAAGTCAGCTGAAAATCCAGAAGGAAGTAAAGTTCGATAGCGACGAAACGTATCCAATGTAGAAATACGGTAACTCCATCGGAAATGTATCCAGACGTGAAGTGGTCGCGTTTACAGATTCGAGTCGACTAAAGTCCTTTGCGTAGGTCTGCACTCTCACGCTGCCCTTCCAGTTATAGAGACGGAATGGCGCACGAATGAATATGCATCTGATTCATGAATCCGATGAATCGACTTCAGCTGAGCTTCAGCAAGCTCACTCCTACTCATCCCTCATTTAGATGTCATATGCATATGATATGCGAACATTTACTCTCCTATAGATGTTTATATGGCACACAGATGTTCTAATAGTGAGTCATCCAGAACTGAGAGAAATAATACATTTCATTGAAACTCATTTGGAGGCAAAATTGTTCGTGGTCATAATCAGATAGAAGCCACTTTCCCACGCTGCTAAAAAGGATTTTATATGCTAAAAAATTATGTATTTCTAAACTTTCCTGGTGCCAGGTTTAGATTCTGAGGAAATAAGTCGAACAAATCCATGCTAGTTTTCGGAGCTGTAGCCCCGTGGTGC
>JAQQZR010000014.1:1737521-1762603 GCA_030068235.1 Notoglanidium macrostoma | reverse complement strand
CAAGATTAACCTTGAGCATAAATCTCCATCTAAAAAGTGTTCAGGCAAATGAAACATACATGTAGCAGACTAAAAATGCATTCCTTGGTGGCGCAACAGACTGACAACATCAGCCCAGACTTCTCTATCCCAGGCCGCAGATTCCAGTCCCTCTCAGGGGGATCCCCAGACATTCCCATTCCAACTGTGAGACAGAATCTGTCCAGCAGGCCCTGGGTCTACCTCAGGGTCTCCGTTCAGTGGGATGTGCCAGAGACAGCTCTGGTGAGACCTGACCAGGGGACATCCTGGTAAGAAACCCAAACTACCTCAGTTGACTCCTCTTGATTTGGAGAGGCAGTATCTTCTGGAGAGTCTCCAATCCTGGAGAGTAAGCCCAGCCTCCCTGCACAGGAACGGTATTTCATATGCCTGTACTTTCAGCTGTATTCCTTCTGGATTTCACAACTTTTGACGACAGGTGAGGATTGCTGATCAGTAGCCACATTGGATTGTGTACTTCGCTGAACTTCCAGGCTCATGTCAACAGGAGCTTAATCCTCCCAATAGGGCCTGACTTGTTGAACAGATCTGAAGGTAGCAGTCAGATAAAGGGAGATACTTTCCCCTGCCCAGATTACGGGTTACCAGGTCAGAGATTTTGTCTGCAGATGCACCTGGTGACCAGTCCACCGATGAAACCCGACAGAGATCACGCCAAAATTATGACATGGAGCTATCTTGTGGGCTTACCACCTGCAGGATGAAGGGTGAGTGTCATGCAGTTTTGGTCAGGCAGCTGAGATGTGTTGGATAGAGCTGACACAGCAGTCGTTGATTTAGTTTGCTAGCTATCATGCAGTCTGGCACTGCAGATGACATTGCATATCATTTGTCCTCTGTACAGCGAAGGTTAGAATAGAAATTTTAAAACCACTTCCAACTACGGATCTTTTAAGTCACCTAGTAAGGTTCCACAAATGATACCAGACATCCAAAAAATGAAGTTAAATGGGACCTGCATTCATGCCTCGTCTCTGGGAGACCGTAGCAAGCAGTAATGTAAATGGAGTTTTACTGTTGGGTTGAAATAAGAAAAAAAATTGCCTGACACCAAACCAAATTAGCAATGCGGCAGCATTATACCAGTAAGTTAGTCGTACACTTGCACCAGAATAAAGGTCATACATGGAATACAGTAGACCAAATTCAGTACAAGCATTTTGCTATTATCCATGCACCCCAGTGATGCTGTGGCATTTTTGGCTCTGCAGGAGAACCCAGGGGCTGCAAATATGAGCCAATACAGCAGTTTTTTTTTACACACTTGAGCACCACAATGGACATACTGTGCAGGAGAATTGGAGTGACCTTTAAAGAGATATAAGAGTTCCTGATGTGAGCCATTACAGCTATCCCCGAAGATCAAGATCAGCCAATCAGCACTGCTCTAATAGAGCGAGCGTGGTATTACTTGTTATTTTGCTGACATTATCTAATCCTGAGAATGTAATGAGTTTCAACCTGTGGTCTTTATCACTCCATAATATTACGGTCAGTGTCTATATGCTTGAACGGATAAGAATTGATTGTGTGGCACCCAGAGGTCAGAGGCAGTAGCCATGTTTATATGAAGACTCCACATCACAATCTTGTGACTTTGGAGGTCAAAATGTTTCAACTAGCTCAGATATAATGAGGTGTTGAGCAGGGTTGATGTTTCTCATTATAGAGGAACCCATTAAAGTTAGGCTAGTGGTCGGTCCTGTATGTAATTAC
The DNA here is from genome assembly GCA_030068235.1 of Notoglanidium macrostoma. Classification (NCBI taxonomy): domain Eukaryota; kingdom Metazoa; phylum Chordata; class Actinopteri; order Siluriformes; family Auchenoglanididae; genus Notoglanidium; species Notoglanidium macrostoma. The sequence goes on along the minus strand of JAQQZR010000014.1, from coordinate 1,760,845 downwards.
GACAGAGTTGTACAGAATCATCTCTTAGCCATTTACGCATCTAGACATCGAGGGGAAATATTGCTATGCCAGACAGTTTTATCTTGTTTTGTTACTGTACCATTACATCAATGGATAAGTGCTAGCTATCTAAGTCATTACCCTCAGTCACTAGCTAGCTTATGCTTGTTATCCGTATTTCCCAGTTGCCTAGCAACCATGTTCTCGTTACTTTACCGAACTAAACGGTAAGTGTATTGTTTGTTTGCCCTCTCATGTCGCTACAATCTGGAAGTTTGTGGCTGAGGAGCAGAAAACTCAAAAACAATGGAATCAGGGAAATGGAAAAGAACACTAATAAGAAGACAGTGCAGGCTAGTCAGGGGGTTTCATTATAAATTAAAACATTATCAGACTCCGCGGCTAAAATGGCCGCTTGCAGACAGAAATGCGCAGATTATATGGAAACACAATCAGACTCCATCAGATTGAGAGTCATGTGATTATACTGTGTTTTAATTGGGCAGTCTTTTTTTTTTCTTAAATACAGAAATTGAACTTTTTTTGTCTGTTTTGTTTTTCAGTGACACTTTATCGTAGGACAAGCGTTTAAGCCTTGGTATGCAATTTTGGCGTGTAATTCCAAAACGTATCGCCCATCCCACACGTTTGCAGAGTTGTTTAAAAAGGACGACAGTAACCACTGTGGGTTAGGAGTCTTAACATTTGAATTAGAAACAAATATTTTGAACATGTAAGCAGATATATTTAACATGTATGAGGATTTTTAACATTAAAAGTATGATTATTTTGATGAGTAACATCTCTTTATAGATATTGCAGTCTTTCGGATCCTATTGCAGATATACTTCTTCCTTCATGATCAAACAGTAAACCAAATCAAAGCAAGTCAAGTGTGAAGTCCTGTGAGGGATTTTTCATGCACGAGAGCTACCTTTAAAAAAAAAAAAAAAACCGGCATTAGAACAGAACAACGCAGTGCAGAGAAATGAAAGCTCAGATCAATAAGCTCTAGCAAACCTGCGCTGGACTAGAGAAGACGATATGAAGCGTATGGATGCAGGATTGCTTGTCATTTTGTCCTTGGAGCTTGGCATCAGCTTTTATTTAACTGCAAGAGCAGTTTCAACCATCACAATGTTATAAACTGCCAAATGCGGATCCGTTCATCAACATGAATGACTTCAGCATTCACATTTACCTGCTGATAGGCTAACAACATCATATGAAATGCGGTCAGATCACACACGGGACGGAGTCTGAGCATTTTTTGTTTTATTTTTTGTTGCCACTAGCTCTGGCGTCTGCATCGGCTCATTGTGTACGGGACTGAAAAAGGTCCTTTACCGAGGTCCGTCAGCCATCTGCGTCGATATTCCTTCCGCACGTAACAAATATACGGCTGAAAAGCTTCACAGACATATTGCTAGTAACGGAATTAGCGCCGGCGACAGACTCAATCTGCTCACGGTTCGGAGAGAATGCTTACGCGTCGCCTAGACAACCTTGGTGAGTGGGCGTGCAAAAGTGTCCTGTCGCGCGGAGAACCACAGAAAGTGTCTGAAGGAGCCTCCGTGGTAGGATCAGGTGGATGAGAGAGGAAGAAGAACATAAGGGAGGAAAGGTGAGGGGAGAAGGTGAGGAAAAAAGTGTAAGCCAGGACAATAAAATACTTTGAAAGACTTCATAATCTTTAAAACGTCTTTGATTTAGAACACCGAAGCTGAGCAAATTAGTGTGTAAATCACCAAGGAAATGAGTTCATGCATATTTATGCCCTCGCTACCAAGGGCAAGGCTTTTAAAATCCGCTCCTTGTTGTTGTTCGTCATGAGGGAAAGTCGACATGGGCGTCTTAAAAACAGGACTAAAGCAGGCTTAATGACCTTTCAGTTCAAATATGTCGGTGTTACACGGGGGGTTGAAGCTGCTCTGAAACCTTTTCTATTTTAAGCCTTGGATGCGTTCGCATAGTCAGTTCAAACCTCACGGGCTTCGGTCCGAAAAATCTGGGCTGCGAGAAATCCCTCAACTTGGAACTCCCCGTGGGAGGTCGACGTGAAGGCAGCATAAGCAAGCGAGGTTAGCAAGTAAATGAGGAGGAGGAGGTGTGTGTGTGTGTGTGTGTGTGTGTGTGTGTGTGTCCTCCAAAGATTCCTATCAGAGGTTCTGATGTACAGAACTTAATCACAATAATTACTCTGATAAGGTACTCAGCAACCCAAAACCACACTGCCTCCCACACACACACACACACACACACACACACACACACACTCTAGATGTGTTATTCAGTTATAATCTCTCTTTGTCTCTTTCTAACGAGTACACACACACACTTACTCAGTGAAATGGATAGCATGCTTCAGGATGCGTGTTTGCTGCCATCTTGCCAAATGAGAGCTTAAAGTTTCCCATGATTCTCTACCCACAGGGTGTGAAGCCTTAGCAACACATACGCCTCAGCTGGAAAGTGAATCCCGGTTAAAAGTTTGGATTTTGGCGCCTTAATAATTATTTAAGAAAACGAACCTCGGCTGTGTATCATTCGGGTATTCAGCTTTGCTTATTTGTTAGCGACAGCGCTGCAGGCGGAAGGACGATACGCAGGTTGAAAGCTCATCGAACCTCACCTAATGTGCGCCATGCAGGATTTCACAGCGTGCTCTCGGACAGGGCGGTAAGATCGAGGCCAGCAGGGACTGGAACGGAGTCGCAGGACGACCTGAAAGCAGCAGGAGCAACACTTAAACAGAGAGCGATAAGCAGTGAAGTGCACCTCGATCTTCTGCATTCCTACACCTCTGCTTTAAAAAAAAACAAACAAAAAAAAAAGTACAGGGATGTGTGTCTGAAAGCATTCAGACAAATCTGAGCTATTTAGGAGCAATACACTCTGGGGAGATGAAACAAAAATAGAACTTGTGTGTGTCCACAGTGAAACACGGTGGCGGGAGCATCACTTCTCCGCAAACAGTACTCGGGCGTTGCACGTCATCGAAAGAAACGGGAATGGTGATTTATTGGGACATAGATTAGAATTTAATTTCACACTCTAAAGTAAACAAAAATAGCATCTTCCTGTGTCTTCTGTGGGACGGCTCTCAAGATGGCGGAAAGGTTATGTGTCGTGTAAATAACAAGCACACTGTAGTGGAAGGAACGTCGGTCCTCAGGGCCAATCCAGACATGTAGCTGATGACCCGAAGACATGGAACGGCTGCGTAAATAAATGAAAGGAATTCCACGCTAATCCAATTGCGTCCTTTAGCGACAGAACCGAGGCACTAATGGCACCTAGTGGATGCTGCATAATTGAAACAAATGTGCCTATTGGACTGTCATTTCTCACATCCTCTGCCACACACTTAGCCCGGCTAATTTGCTTCTGTCACCTCACACCTCTACCACCTTCCTGTCTCTGTCTCGCCCTGTTTTTTTGTTTTGTCACTTTCTTCCTCACCTGTCTCTGTCATTTCTCTCTCGCCCAGTCTTTTTTGTTTTATTACTTTCTTCCCTTCCCGTCTCTCTCAATCTCTTTCTTGCTTTCCTCCGGTCCGCTTCCCCTCTCCTAAGCGCATCTTTTCATCATTAGCCCAGGGCCGAGAGGGAAAACAAGAGAGAGAGAGAGCGAGAGAGAGAGAGAGAGAGAGAGAGAGAGAGACATGCACCAGCATGCAGAACAGTGAGGGGAACTCGGCCTTCACGCCGCATTAATTGCCGCTTTAAACTCCCAGATTTCCCAGATGGAGAACTGATGAAAACAGAGACAGAAAGACACACAACTTCAGGCACAAGACCTCACTGCCAGTCTCTGATTCATTTATTCATTATTTGAATTTTGCTTTAATTAATCCGCGACCCTGACCAAGATAAAGCGGATACTGAAGACGTACGAACGCATGATAATGAGAGCTCGGATTTGAGGGAGAGGACCTTCTGATCTCATCAACAGCTTTTCTCTAGCATCTCATTTCTTCTGCGGTGTTTAAACAGCCACCAGGAAGCCACATGGTTCATTCCCGCTGAAACTTCAGTATTGATTTAATGACGTCACTTGATGTAGCGAGCACGAGCGTGTGCGTGTGTCCTGTAGAGGTGACGTGGACTTGTGCCGTTACAGGACAATAATCAGTTATACAGTGTTGACCAAGTCTTCAATTCCATTGTTAATGGATCCACATGTTTAATGATCCACATGAACAACTTCCTGTGCTGTAGTCGCTCCCGAACCGTCCTGTCCTGACGAGAAGCCGTATCGGTGTGATACCCACCAGGAGAGGATTTAACCAGACAAATATTCCTTGTGATAAACCTCAAAATCCGGGTGTGTGTGTGTTATAATAAATTGCAGCCAACATGGACGTGATTGTGCATGAGCCCATCTTCATTATGCTAATTACTGGCTTCCGTTCATCATTAACCAAAGAGAAAGCGCAAGATCAAAACCAGGGACACCAAATTTCAACGTTTTATCTGTATTAGAGACGGACGGCTGTTATAGAAATCTGATACCCAATAATAATGATAAATTAATTGGTTATAGGAGGCAAGTCCATCGACTCTTTTAGATCTTTGCACACCCTGATCTGCACGTATGGCCTATTTAGCACCATAGAATTAAAATGCTCCGTCTGTCCGTCTATGAAGCAATTTCAGCCATAATTCGTTCGCGTTGGACAAATTCTCAAATGGAAAAAGGTGCTCCTCATAAGCCAGGTTCTGAACAGAATGCCACTCCTCATTGTTTTTATTCCTTTACAAATGATTTACAGTTGTTTCTTATAGGATTAAAGAATCAGGTGTATCAGTCCTGTGGCCGAAACGAATTATGCGCTCCTCGAGTGTTTGATTCTACCCCGCAAAACATTTAGACACGCGTGCCTGATGCAAGTCATCACATGCATAAATGTTGAATCAGTTGTCAGAAAGGTTCCTGCAGTAGTGATATATAAGGGAAATGGTTCAAAAATAGAGGTTTTACTGGATGATAATGCAAGCTTCAAGCACTCAGCTGCAATAAGGGAATGGATTGATGGCCACCAGAGGATGCAGACGGAGTACCTTCCACCCTCTTCTCCATTCCTGAATCCTGCAGTAGAATTCTTTTCAGCATGGATGTGGAAAGTAGATGATCACCAGCCACACCACCATTTTTCTTCACTCGCTGCAATGGATGTTGCTCCCGATGACATGCCAGAGGATTCTTGTAGAGGGCAGCCGAGGCACGCAAGAAGATCTTTTCCTCGATGTATTGCAAGGGAGAATATCAGATGTGATGTCAATGAAAATACCTGGCCAGACAGCAGGAGCGACAGGACGACCCATGATTTAAAACTGGCTGCCTTCTTTCCAAAAGAAGTACTTGAAATACTGTGTACATTTAAAGCTTCCAGATTTGTCTTTGCTTCGATGTGTAGCGTTGTAAATTCTGTTGTACTGACTTTTTTTTGGAAAATCCTACCTTACAAAGAACCTTACAGTTCCTTAGTTTCTGGAACATAAGTACATGTGGTTTGGTGCCCAAGCAAATTCAGCTGGCTATAGAGAAGTGATAGCCAAGTAAATGGAGCAACAATTGATCAATTTTAATTCTTATAATAGTTCCACAGTATATATTCATGTTGACGACATGGTTAAACGGACTGACTGGAAGCACTGACCACACGGCTGACAAGAAAATTGCATTCGAACGAAACCCGGACGAAAGGTTTTGAACGAATCGCGTCATCTTGCTGGTGATCCAAATTATTCCGCCGCAGCATACAAACAGTTTTGAGTAGCTGAGAGAACCTCAAGAGGGTATCGAGAAATCGTCCAAAGCAGCTGAGGAAAAGCTGGAAGCAACGAGTGACAGTCACTGGAATCATAAACAACTTCTAAAAGAGTTGACTCACGAGCCAAATGAACTGACTCACTGAAAAGTGGCAGTGCCAGTTCCCTTTACTACTGTTGATGTATCCTACATTTGCATTTACTGCATTTGGCAGACGCCCTTATCCAGAGCGACTTACATAAGTGCTTCGAAGTCTCCATCAGTAAATATATTCTGATACTGGCTCACTAGGACCTGGGCTAAGTATAAGAATACCGTCACACTAAAAACTGTTGGCAAGTAATACACAAAGGGTTTTTTTTTTTTTTTGTTTTGTTTTTTTGTGAAGACGTGAAGAATAAATAAGTGCCAGTCCAAGTACTTCCGAAAGAGGCAGGTCTTTAGTCCTCGTTTGAAGACACCCAGTGACTCAGCTGTTCGGACCTCCATGGGAAGTTCCTTCCACCACCTAGGTGCCAAAACGGAGAAGAGCTTAGATGCAGGTCTTCCCTGTACCTTGAGAGATGGTGGAACCAGTCGAGCGGTGCTGGAGGATCGGAGGGAGCGCGGTGCGGAGCGGGGTGTGATAAGTGCCTTGAGGTAGGAAGGTGCAGGCCCATTTTTGGCTTTGTAGGCAAGCATCAGTGTTTTGAATCTGATGCGGGCAGCTACGGGAAGCCAGTGGAGGGAACGTAGCAATGGGGCGGTGTGGGAGAACTTAGGAAGGTTGAAAACGAGTCGTGCAGCTGCATTCTGGATCAGTTGCAAGGGTCGAATGGTGCTCAGAGGCAGACCTGCTAGGAGTGCGTTACAGTAGTCAAGTCCTGAGATGACGAGGGACTGAACAAGTATCTGAGTGTCCTGTGTGGAAAGAAATGGACGGATCCATCCATGATGAGATATCTGCAGGAATCCATGCAGAAACATTAGTGTCTGAGGGAGGAAAAGAGAGCCTCTATATAGAACTTTGTATAGTAAAGATTCATGTTTTGTCTCGCTCTCTCTCTCAGGTGGAGTGGTTAAAGAACGATGAGCTGGTGAGTTCGATCGACGATGACAACATCGACACTCGGGCCGACCACAACCTGATCATTAATGAAGCACGACTCTCCGACTCGGGGAACTATACCTGCCTGGCAAGCAACATCGTTGCCAAGAGACGCAGCGCCACGGCTACTGTGGTTGTCTTTGGTGAGGCGCATACACACATCATGTATAGCCGCGATGCCATGTACCTCTTTTTCTCTGTTTCAGCTCATGGTGTTCATCTGCCCACACGGTTGTACGTCACACATTAACGTGTAGGACTCGATCTCTTAAAGTTCTTCCCGAGTAGATGCGAGGACGCGTTCCCAATCCTGCCTTCGCATTCACTTTCCTACTAGCCAAGATACCACTGGGAGTGTTTTCAGTGTCAAATGGTGTGACACTTGCTACGTCTAATTAGCTAGCGATAATTGCCAATGTTGGTGTTTATCCTGCAGCATTGTGTCTGAAGTGTAGGGATTTAAAATGTTCATCTCTGTGGGAGGTTTCTTTTTCCCCCCAAGAGTAACTGAGCATAAAGCTGGGAATTGAGACTCAGATTGTAACTGCGTGGACGGTGTTAGCGCTGAAACAAAGCTCTCACACTGTGATTTAATGTTTTCTAAGCATTTAGTGCTACATTAAGGGGAAAAAAACTTCAGCACAGTTAACGGCAGTGCTGCTTTCGACTAAATGAAAGCCATTTTCTGTTTAGCATTTAGTAGCGAACTGCTCTCCGTTAGCGTTTAGCCATGGTAGCATTTCTGAATGTCTATATTTACGATAAGGAGAAATCCTCGATCCCCTCGGCGTGTTCATTCAGAACGGAGAAAGCTTGTGGAGGGACAGATGTTTACGGTTTTTCTCCATGAATGCGCTGTAATCTTAATCCGTAATGCTATAGCCCAGAGAGTCAATTACAGCGCAGCATTAAAAATCAATACGTCTTTATAAACGTGGAGGCGTGAAGCTGCTCCGTCTTAATCCCATTTAAACACGCACCGTGTGCTCATCCATCACTCACACAGTCCCTAAACTCTGCTCAGACACCACCGCTAGCACCGAGACCAGCGCCAGGACACTGCGTGTGTGTGTGTGTGTGTGTGTGTGTGTGAGAGAGCGAGAGAGAGAGAGCCACATCTGAAGCTCTTCTGAAGTTCTGAAGAGCTTCAGTTCTCCCTCAGTGGTACAGCAATAACATCACAAACCTGTCTGTCCCTCAGGTTTTCTGCCTGCCTGTCCAGCTGTCTGTTTATCTACCCCTCTGTCTGTCTCTCTATACCTTTGTCTTTGTCTGTCTACTTGACTGTCTGTCTGTCCATTTGTCTCGATCCCCTTCATCTGTCGGTCCTTTATCCCTCTGCCTGTCTCTCTCTCTATCCCTCTGTTCCTGCCTGCCTGTCCGTTCATCTGTCTGTCTTTCCATACCATTGTCTGTCCACATTATGTGTATTCTGTGTGCCTTCCTACCTGCCTCTCTGTTTATCGAGCTGTCTGTCTGTTGTGTCTGTGTGCAGTTAGAGACTGCAGTGTTTATTGCTATGCAGTGTACTGCAAGGTGTAACAGTGCTGTTGGTGTTTCGTTGGTAACGATATGCACGGTCTTGCTTTGCTTTATCCCTCAGCAGCAGCTGATTCTCTCTCTCTCTCTCTCTCTCTCTCTCTGTAGTGAACGGAGGCTGGTCTCTGTGGACAGAGTGGTCTCAGTGCAGTGTGGACTGCGGGCGAGGAGTACAGAAGCGCTCTCGGACCTGCACCAACCCGGCTCCGCTGAACGGAGGAGCGTTCTGCGAGGGCATGTCTGTACAGAAGAGCACCTGTAACGCACCCTGTCCCGGTCAGCGCTCCTCTATACCTGCACGCTCCTATCATCCTATAGACGCTATCTATCCGTCACCCGTTTTATTTTTTTTCCCCACACATCCATGTTTGGCTGTGAAATCGCACCAGGAGTGTTTCAGAAAACATCATAAGAGTCGAGAAAAGGGAACGTCTTATTTAACCGCAGTTATTAGTTAAGTGTAGAAGGAAGAGAAGACGCGACATGTCACCAAACACACACACAGTGACGAGGAAACACAAACTCACCTCTCCTCTCTATCCCTGTTTCTTTACGCCGATATTTCCACCTCTAATTTTGGAGGATGAAAGCTAAGTTTGGGAAAGTGCCAACTAGCAGCTACTGCATAAACATTATCATTCCCTCACCACCCTGGTTTAAAAAAAAAAAAAAAAAAACCCGCGTCTTATCATTTTACCTAAAAAAAAAAAAAAAAGTGCAAAACACAAATAAATCTATCTATCCATATATCCATCTATCTGTCTACCTGTCTGCGGCTTGGCTGATGGTGATTTAAACTTTTAGACAGCTTTTTTAGACATTCCTCCATTTGGGGATTGATTCCTACTGATATGAATGGAATTAATGGTGACTCGACAGCTAGCATGCTTTAATGACTCTGTCCTGCGCTTAATCCTGGAGGAAGGAAGCGGTGCCGTCTGGCAGACTGTCTGCACCTGCTCATGTTCTGTCCCCGTTTTCACGCAAATGAATTAGTTCGGGTCCCTTTGAGCACAAGTGGACCCGGCCGTGACCCACTTCTCAGCGTTATTTTAATAATCACCCCGCCCTCCGAGCTGCGGCAGGCAATAACCTGCTGATTTAATTGCCTCGGCTCCTTCTCTCTGGGAAAGCAGCTTAAGACTCATATTTATATACGAGCCGCTTCATCACGCCGCACTCATTTGAATTATTACCCGCTGAGAAAAAAAAAAGGAAACGCGGAGGTAATTTTAAAGCATGCCAGAGCGCTTTATATTATCGACGCCTTTCCAAATGAAGTCGTTTAGCCCCAGACTCCTTTAAGTTAAGACGATTACGGCGATCATCGCTTGTTTGAGGAAACGAAAGAGCCGCTGTTGTTTTCCTGATTTTTCACCAAGAGTCACGTTCCCCGAGAGCTCCAGTCGCCTTGTCCATTCTTCAAAGCGGCTTTGTGTGACAGTGGCAGCAATTGGCTTGTTTTCTTCCGCGGGAAGCATTTTAGCAGCGTTTCCATCGATCATCGCCGCCTCACGCGTAAAACAGGCCTGATGTATGAGTGGCCCGCAACATCTGGATCGCTATAAACATTCGTCTTTCCCTTTTTTGTGTGTAGGTTTGACTAAGTGGCACATTGGCGATTCCAAAGACTCGAAAGCCAGATCGATCTGAATGTCGCCGGCTCTTTATTCTCATTTCGTTTTGCTTTATTGACCACATTTTGTGAAGGGGAAAGGCTTATAAATCAGATACAAATTTTCAGCACAGCTGAAGTTTCCAGCCCAACTGAAGTGCGGCGCTGGGTCTGTCCCAAGACGGTGATTTCGTAGCCGGTGCTGTTTAGAATTCATCAAACACATTAGCCAGACATGTTACGTCGAGCAAGCAACATACAGCACCTGCGCTTAACACCTGAAACCTGCGCCGCATTAGCGCTAACACACAAACATCATTTGCATTTAGATGAGCAGGGAAGGAGCCTCGCTTGGCCATGGAGAGCTTTAAGAACTTGCGATGTAATAGCCACGAAATTGTTTCCTCTAGGGCGCTCTTGCGCGTGATGCTTCTTGGCAGCGCTCGGGCCGTCAGCGTGACATGTGGCGCAGTCAGATTGGCTAATTTACACGCAACGCTCCCCCAATGAAATCATACACGTGATGCGTGGAGATTAAAACATTCGCAGGCTTCTTGTTTGGGAGATCTGGCCCACTGGGAACATTCTCATCCATTTGTTGGTTGAGTCTCAAATAGACCAAGTAAGATAGATTTGATGAATGTGACCAGATGGACAAGTGAGATGACGTTACACTGACAGGTTTGTGTACCCTATGACTATGAATTGGATTTAACCCGTGTGTCCTCAGTGGACGGAGGATGGGACGAGTGGAGCGAGTGGACAGCGTGTAGCGCCCAGTGTGAAAGGCAGAGGTGGCGGGAGTGTACCTCTCCGGCTCCTCGCAACCGCGGGAAAGCCTGCGAGGGCAAAGGTCATGACGTGGAGAACTGCACCGGCGACCTGTGCACCCAAGGTAACGCTCATTTAGAGGTCGTCATCATCATCCTCATCATTGTATGTTTCATCGTTTAGCCATTATCTTCATCGCTCCGTTTTCCACCACCATCTTCATCGTGCCTTGGCGTGATGTTTCAGATACAGTTAAGTAAGTGTGAGAAATGTCTAGCTCACAGGTAGCTTAATGTGTATGACTTGGTTTTATGCAAACATATCCTGACTGTGCTAAGTATAGAAAAGATCACCATATAAACAAGTTCCACGCCTTCTGCCCAATCAGAATCCAGAAGTCAGCAATGTTGCATTTGTAGCGTGAAATAAAGGGTAATTCGAAAAAAGGCACAGTTTTGACGAATCGAAGCTAAGCATCGTCGCTGTCGTCTTTCTCCACACCTTCTCGGCGAGGTTTGTTCCACAGTCCTCCTTCTGTGGGATGAAGCAGAGTGTCTCAGTGCCATCTGTCAGCGCATCCCAACTGTAATGATGCCATGCATCATTATCTCCAGCTAATGTTGGCACAGCCAGCATTTGGACTTCACTGCATGATCTGAATCTCCGAGTGCCTTAGTTAAGTGATTCGGAGGTGCTCTCTAATTCTCTCTCTCTCTCTCTGTCTCTCTCTCATTCTCTCACTGTCTTTCTGTGTCTCTCTGCAGATGGGAAGATGCTGCATGATGTTAAGCCTCAGAGTGAGTCTCTTTTCTTCCATATTTCATGTATCTGATTCATTTGTTCCAGAATCAGTACCATACGTTTGGAGAGATCTGCTTGGGAGAGAAGGGGTTCTGTTATAGCCTCAGTTGTTGGCTCGTTCATACACCGGTTGAGAGAACCGGTCGTATATCATATATTTGGAATCTGATATTGAGTAATTCCCTCCCGCTGAAAAAGCTGTCGCTGAATTGAGTTTAAATATGACAGCACAGGCTTAAGTTGCCCAGCCGCACCCTATTACAGAGCTCTAATCAGCTTATCCTTCACTCCGAATCGCCGAGCGCACCTGCCCCAGTACTGGCTCGGATACCTGAGAGGCGAGAGAGGTTTGTTTCCTCAGACGTCACTCTTCCGAAAGGAACCACGCCGCGCCGGCGATCAGGATAATTGAGTATCGCCGCTAAGCATCTGCACTCACATCTGTCAAAATATGACGTTTGATTAATGTGGCGGAAAAAAGAGAGAGATTCTCCGAGCAAAATACATACCGCTTTCAGGACACCCCCTCCCATCCATCCATCCATCACATTTTGTTTATCAGAGGTCTGTCAGTCATCAGAAACGGCCATTTCCCACAATCGCTGCCGCGATCACTCTGCCGTTTCAAGTTCAGGTGGATTCGCAGCGGTCAGATTAGGCAGGATGAGTGATGGGATATGGCATGTGAGTGCGAGCTATATTTAGCCGAGCTAATGGGATGCAATTACTGCACATTAGCTCACTTAAGCAACCATAACGTGTCTTCTTATGCTCCCCTGTGTTTTGCGTTAACCCAACCAATCACCACTTAGCACATTTTAAAACGAGTGTCAGCAACATGCTCCTTCTTCCGTCTCGAAATGTTTGAAATCATTACTGCGGCAGGTCAAACTGAGTCCCACGCATAACACTCAGCACGAAGCCAAGGTTAATTATTTTCTGTCCCGATTACTATTTTTTTAATCACCATGAAACTTTAACGACGTTCTCGGCTCCGTGTCTACGAGTGACTGGTGTTTATACATCTGAAACAAATAGTTGACGTTAGTGACTGTCCCGTACCCTCTTTCACCTTCTCACCTGCCACCTGGAAGCCTCGAAAGTTCAATTTCTATTAATGCTGTTTAAAACGACAATCACTGAGACGAAGATGATATTCATTGGACAGTAATACATCTTGGCGCATGTTGTTCGATGACAGAATGGCGTGATGAGTTTCTGGTATCCCCCCAAAGTTCTCAAATATCATCTTCCTTTAACAGCACATTTATTCCTCTCATACCACAGCAACTCGCTAATGATCTTTTACTTTTTAATGAATGGCATTATCCATTTATAGTTCCATTTGATATTGTAGAATGTCCATGAAACATGATGCATTATGTTATAGCAGCTATAAACATCTCTCTCTTGAAGTTTCAAATGACAAGTCTTTCAGTGCACAGCCCAAAGACATGCAGATTAGGTCAACTGACAACGTCTCGCCCGAAGTCAGCTGGGATTGGCTCCAGCTTATCCACCACTCTTAATGGATAAGCAGTATAGACATTGGATGGATGGAAGTCATTCTGTGCTGACAGTGGAGGCTCCTTCCGTAATTGTTAAACAAGTTTACAAAAAACATCCCCATGAATGAGCTGTTGCTATGGGAAGGAAAGCGTATCGGAACATATAAGAACATATTAGTGTTATTATCCTTCTAACCAAAATCTCAACTCAACAGTGCTGTTTTACAGTGTGAAATAAATACAACAATCGTTTACCTATAGTATCTAAAGAAGTAGCTGGGGTCAGTGTGACATCCATCATTGCTAAGTAGTGAACACACAATGAGGGTTAAAGTTCCTTCCCATCGAGTCAGCCTGACGAATGTGGCCACTTAAATCCAAAGCAACATTACCTCATTAGGAAACTTTAAATACTGCAGGTTGAGCTTACAAGCAGTTATCCAGCGTCGCCCTCCCAGCATGGCTGATGCCCTTTATCGTCCTCGGCGAGCTGGCAGAATCCTCACACTGCAGAGGTCAGCTGAACAGATGTAGCTTGGTGTGGGGTGCTGGCACACTGCGGCGTCTCTGATTAAAGTTGTGAGAGTCCTGGAATTTTGCACCTTCCCAGACCGCAGGCATGTGCCAAGCGCATCGTCATACGCTGTTAAACGTATGCATATTGCACCTGTTCCCGTTTGCACAGGTGTCCAAGGGACTTGCCAGACTAATCATGAGCGCTGGACGTGACAGCCATTTTTCAGCGATCGTAATTGAACCGTGACCCCCGTTAATGCTCGCTTTTCTGTGCCAGCCATTTTTTCTGGGAAATTCATCCTGGAAAAGGAATTGCTTACATACAGCCGGCAGTAATCAACCCTTAGTTCAACCGTTTGTTATCATCAAAGCTAACTCACAATCCCGGACTGTTATACAGTCACATACCTTCTTGAACAATGACGTTCTTTGAGCAACTGATGATGTGTGTACCGAGGTATATCTTCATTAATGCATGGTGTGCTTGCAAACTGTGATAGTTAGCTGATGAAATTAAATTATCTTTAGTTAACTATATATAAGGAAACAGTGTAGTTACTCTTGGAGTAATTATGCCCATGGAGAACCACATACTTCTATTATCCATCTGTCTAGCTAGCGCCAAACCTCATCCTCTCACACGCTAAATATTTGCAACGCAGCTAACGCAAACCTCTGCATGTCTGTGGTCCTGCTCTTGTAGGTATGGATGGCTCCAATGAGGTGGCACTGTACTCGGGACTGGCAGCAGGAGCCATTGCCGTCACCGTCCTTGTCATATCTGTGACGCTGTATCGCCGGAGCCAGAGCGAATACGGAGTGGATGTCATCGACTCGTCTGCACTCGCTGGCGGATTCCAGTCCTTCAACTTCAAATCCACCAGACAAGGTGAGACAGGACAGACTGAATGATTGCTTAGATTGGTCTGCCCATTCATTTCTGTTCAGTGAGTATTTGATGGAGTAAAAAGTTCTAGGCAGTAGAAGCAGATGTTAGCACTCTGCTGTGCGCATGTAATAGATTTATGAGATCATGCAGTGTTGCCCTTGGCCTGCTTGAACTAAAGGTCTGTGGGGTTGACTTTAATGCATGATGAGATACATAGCAGGGGCTCAAAGTGCCTCAGAGTTGACCCATATGTCCTTGCTGAGATTGCTTTCTGATCAGTTCTTTATAGATGCTTGTGGCAGTTCTGTCTAGACCACGCACTCTCCTCCTCTAGTATCTCTCTTCACAGGAGGTACATGCTGTGCTGAACATCAGCTCCATTCTTTTTTATGAGCAAGTCTGTCATTTCGGCCTCGCACCGCTCAGACTGATCATGGTTACAGTGAGTCATTGTGAACACGCTGTGCTCCTGGTCCGGAGAGGCAAACTTACTCCCTGTCTGCACGCAACGCCCCCCCACCACCACTGTCTCCCCCATACAACCCATACAGAGGGAGGGGGGATGTGGGCTCAGTTGGGTATCTTCCCACAACCCATCAGTCTTGTTTAACTAGCCCAGCTGTCCCAGCCCTCTTGCTCATCATTCTGAGCACTGTAAATGATTCTTATTGGGCCACTATCATTCCCCTCAATGTCACACTCATCTTTTACAACACGTTTTTTTTTCCCACCATTGGACGCCTGTAATTCCTGGCAATGTCATAAACTCCATCAGGCTATTGTCATTCCCACCACTGGACCACCGGTATTCTTGTATATTGGAAGACTGTCTTATCAGGCTATTGTGCCTGTGTCATTTCTGCCTATTGGACCATTATTTTTTTAAGCCCGTTGCATGACTGTCATTCAAGCATGCTGAACCACAGGAATTCCTGCCTACTGGATTGTCATTTCTATCTATTGTACAGATCAATTTAAGCATACTGTATGACAGCCATCCCTGTCTATTTGTTGACTGTTATTCCTGACTATTGGTCTACTACCATTTCTGCCTGTTGGATGACTATCATTCCTGTCTATGGGATTAATGTCATTCCTACCTATCGGAAAGCTATCATTTAAGCCTATTGGACTTCACTCCTCCCTGCCTATTGCATAACAGTCACCGAAGCCTAACTTCATGACTGTCATTCACGCCTGTTAGATGACAGTGATTTTTATCTATTGGACAGCTGTCATTCAAGCCTATTCAATGGCTACCAATTAAGCCTACTGGATGACAGTCAAACCTGCCTATTGGAAGTCTATTGTTTAAGCCCATTAGATCGTCAAATAGGCAGGAACAATGGCCTAGAGGACAACAGTGATTCTGTCTAATTCTGCTACCATTCTGCTAGAAACAACCATTTCTGCCTATTTAATGGCTATCATTTAAGCCCGTTGGTTGACAGTCATTCCTGCCTATTGGGCAACGATCATTCAGACGTGCTCTCAGCCTATTGGATGACAAGGAAAGCTGCCTATTGAACATCTATATTTGAAGTCTATCATACAACTATCATGTAAGTATACTGTACAGTTATGATTTAAGAGTACTGCGTATCACTTAAGTCAATAATACAACTGTCATTTAACATAAATGTCAGACCACTGTCATTCCATCTCGTCATCCTTAACCTTCCTGTATCTGCTCTCAGTGAGCCTTTAGGACCAAACCTCACTTTGCTAAATGCTAAACTAGTCAATTTAATAGGTCCAGTATCCCACAATGACAGTAGCTCAGTAATTTGTGGTTGTGTTATAATAAGTGTTGTAATATGCGGTAATAAAACAGCACCTGCCAGAGCCATTCTTCCTACAAGACCACAGTAACTGTATTTACTAGGCTACTCTTATTCTAATGGCATTGCACTGACGGACATCCCATCATTGACCTGCTAGGACCACACCACATCTATAGAGCGTGCATGTGGTTGTTTTTCCATCTTTGTGCTATGTGAAGTGTCCTCGATTTATAGAAGCATGCTGTCTCTCTCAGCGAGCTACTTGGTGGAGCTATGACACTCGCATTTTCCTGCTTATTTTAATTAAGCACCAAGGTTTAGTTTTTGCAGTGGTTTTCAGATCTGTACATTCATGTCAACATGTTAATTTGGTGGGAAAAAAAAAAAAGTTTCCACTTTTCAGACTGCATGAAGTCACTCATACAAACAATAAGATGAGCATTCGTAGCTCATTGTTTCATATTAAGCAGCTCAGGTGATAATCATAATCATAATGACCTCCTTCCTTCTTTATCATTAGCTTTCTCTCTCTCCTGTTTCCATGAGATGAAGGGATGAAACAATAAAGTATTCCCAATGAAGTAATGCCATGCAAATCCTTGTTCTGAGTTTGAACTGTTTATAGAATTATTTTTATTCTCCAATGAGACGATTTGGTGCATTGACTGATATCCACGCCTTTTACCTATCTGTCAATTTTGGTATTAACTGGACAAAGCATAAAGGTTTTAGATCCAACAGAATGTTATGAGAAATTACCTCTATATCATATACGCTACAGCTAAATGGTTAATAAGGTCTGTTTGGTTGTCTTAATGTAAGAACTGAATGCAGAGAAGAATTTCTATTCAATACTCTTGGTGCAGGAATTCGCCTGGCATTCCCATGCGCCAATCAAAGCACCTTTATTTCCCGAGTAGAATTTCAGCAATTTCCGAGTTTCTTTTTTTAAATCGTTGATGCAGTCAAGATGTCTGAAGTGTCGACGCTTCACCTCTAGAAGACACACACGCTATCAAACATCATCTCCTCTGAAGCTGCTTGACCTTTTTTTACTGGCTGCATCTCAAACGCAGAGCTGGTGGCACGCCATGTCAAGTGTAGCGTGTCTCTGCACCTTGGCTCCATTTCCCTCTTACAGCAGCAGCATGGATGGCGAAAGCCCCAGAGCATTTATTTATTTATTTATTGATTGATTTTGCTGATCATTAATTATGTATTTGCATGTTTTTTTCTAGTTATTTTTCTCCATGCATGTATTTATACCACATGAACAGAAGCGATTCATCTGAACCATCGCCACATGCACCAAAAGATTGATTAAGCGTGTCTCCGATTTACTGAATCAGTGTTTGCTTGAGAGTTCGGACGAGACACAAAGCATCCGGTGACTGAAAAGTCAGTGGCAATGATCAGTTCGCCCGAGGTAATTTATGGTTTTCCTAAAAATAAACGGCCATTAGCCTCGCGCCTCTTGCTGCGCGGCAGCTGGGCCGAGGGTTACAGTCTGTGCGGCACGTGGCACAGGACGAGCCGGGCACAGGGGCAAGCTGGCAAAGGTGGAGGAGGAACGGTGAAGTATGACCACCGCCTGCTGGAGCTCACGCTGGGATCATCCCAATTTAGTCACTTTTCTCAAAACGAGAAGGTCACCTAAAGTGAGCTCAAATGGATGCTCCCTAGGAAGAGGAAGAAAAAGAGAGGTAGGAGAGCGCTAGGGCAAGGGAGGAGGATAAAGATATTACACCACGGGAGATTTGAGTCACAGCTAACAGAGAGGAGAAAAACATTTCTGAGAAAGTAAAAATCAAGCAATTAAAAACAACTTGTGAGTAACAAGGATGTGTAAAGCATGCTAATGAAACAGCCATTTGATTTGTGGAGGACAGAATGGTGGCTTCTTGGTTTTGTTTAGTTGCTTTTTAGTTTCTACATGTTGTTCATGTTGATAATGTTTATATATATCATTGAATATATTACAATAACCTTTTCACTTTAGCACCCTCAGTACGTGTTAAACCAAGGTATTTATAGCGCAGTTACAAAAGTGTGAACAAAAACAGATATAAAGTGCTGCTCCCTCCTGCTACAGTTATACTCCGACTTCCACAATATTTTCCCGTTTGGCCCGCATCGTGCCATATGACATCACAACCATATAATGATGATTTCATGATCAGTGATGTCACAATACATCGTTCTGTGATACTGTAGGTATCAAAACTCAGATTTTAAGCAGCTGAATAGATTGTAATGTACTTTTTTTTGGTGGTAGTATATATCATCAAATTTATCATGTACCATATAAATGTCATTACGTGTCGTGATCTGATCTATATATCTAATAACACTCACCCATGCAGCGCTGGTATCAAAATAAAATGTTGACTGCACAATAATCGCTATGGAAACTTAACTTTAAAAAAATTACAGTTATGTACTGTTTTCGTTCCTTTTATTTTTATCATTTGACTCATTTGCATATGAAATCTGTTTTTGGTCTTTGATTCTGATGTGCTTTTTTGGCACAAGCTCATTTTGGCGATTGTGAGACTAATGCAATGTAGCGATGCAATTTATTGACAGTCCAGTTGTGACCCGTCTGATTTCAGATCATGCATATTCAACATGTTTAATATATTTACGACTCGACATTCTGTAATGTGGCAGGAATGCTGACTCTCATGAAAGATTCCGACTCGAGCTTGTTGGGATGAGCCGAGAGGATCTGATCTCCTGCCTTTTTTTGGGCTTTTCTTTCCATCGATATTGGTGATACTTATTATTATAGAAGAGAGAATGGTCCTTGTCTTTCTTCTCTCAGGCAATCCTCTGCTTCTGAATTCGTCCGCCCGGCCTGAGCAGACCTACAGCTTCCGCGACTCTGTGGGGAAAGAGCTGTTCGACCCGCTGCCTGACGCCACCGCTAAAGTCCAGAGCTCCTTCACAGCCGAGTACCACGCCAAGACTTATCCCCCGGGCCTGGCGTCGCCTGTGCCCACCAACAACGGACCCTACAACTCCTACAGGTCTCACCTGAGGAGCAGCGGCGTGTTCAGACACCAGGGAGGACGACTCGTCATGCCCAACGCAGGTGAGCTGTGGAGACACGCCACTGTACTGATAAGCGAAAGCGCAGTCTCTCTGAGCTTTCTACAGTTCTCTTCAAACTTTATTCTGTAGTACAGGTTCCTAAAAGCCCTGGATCTCATATCTGATATGATATCACGAAAGCAAGGCTTTAATCACAGCTTCTTCATTTACAAAGAGAACATCATTAAGTGGCAGAGCAAGGTCAGTGTGTTGAGAGAAATTATTTATTTACTTGTATTTCTATGTCATTTTTAAGTTTGTTTGCTTGCTCATAAATTTGCATATTTGCTGCTTATTCATTTATTTCTTTACTTGGTTGTTTATTTGTCTGCTTATTTATTTGCATGCTTATTTGCTTGCTCGCTTATCAATTCCTTTGCCTGTTTTTTCTTATCTGTGTATGCTTATAAATATGCTTCTGTTCACTCATTTATTGATTTGCTTATGTCTTTGTTATTTATTTGTTTGTTTGTTTATTAGTTATTTGCTTGCTTTTTTTTGGTTTCTGATTTATTGGCTATTGGCTTACTTGTTTAGTTATTTTCCTGCTTATTTATTTGGTTGGTGGTTCATTTAGAAATTTGCATATGTTTTTATTTGTTTGCTTATTTTTTATTTTTTTTTTGGTATTTATTTGTTTGCTTGCTCGTTTGCTTCCTTTGCTTGTTTACTTATTTGATTTTTTTTCTTTGTCTGCTTATTTATCTGGTTGTTTGCATATTTATTTGCTCACCTACAAATGTCCATATTTATTTATTTGTCTGCTCATTTGTTTGTTTGTTTATTAGTTATTTGCTTGCTTTTTTATTTTCTTTTTTGGTTTCTGATTTACCTATTGGCTTTAAAGAAATTTAGTTTAGTTATTTTCCTGCTTATTTATTTGGTTGGTGGTTTACTTAGAAATTTGCACATGTTTTTATTTATTTGCTTATTTTTTTTTATTTTTTTTTTTTTATTTGCTTATTTCCTGGTATTTATTTGTTTCCTTGCTCGTTTGCTTTTTTTTTTTTTTTGCTTGTTTACTTTTTGTCTGCTTATTTATTTGGTGGTTTGCATATTTATTTGTTCGCTTATAAATGTCCATATTTATTTGTTTATTGTCTGCTCATTTATTTATTTATTTGCTTGTTTTGGGGGTTTTTTTTGGTTGCTTATTTACTTATGCTTGTAGAGTTTTGTAAAGAGACATGCGGACGTTTATTTGGAGCTGGAGCAGACTGCGGTCAGTATTATTTGTAGAAACAGAAAGTTCTGATGATCTTTAAAGAATTGATAAACTGCAGCATTGATATTGTGTTCTTATAGCTGTCTTTGTTTAACGGCGAGTCTGAAGGTGAACAGCTTCGTTACAGCTTTGAATGCATTTGCCTTAGTTTATGCTTTAATGTCTTTAGTCAGCACATAGATGTGATCAACCCCAAGCACTCCTAACTTTTTTCTCATGATAAAGAGCCAATCTCAGCATCATTAGCCCAAATCTGCTGCAGAAAGCGTGATGAGACGTGTTTGATTTAGCCGTGATGTGCCGTGAGACAATCACAATTTTCACTGGCTAATGAGCAAAAGGGTCAACAGTCCACCAGGCCTGCTTTCTCTTCTGAAGGGTACTTCAGTCCTCTTTAGAGTCACAATAAAACCACTATTTTGTGTGTTCGAATAATTGTCATGAAGCAGTTTAAAAACACTCTTCAAGTACAAAAGCAAGTGCAAACTATATACAGATATTCGGATAACGAAAAAGAAATTGGTCCAAAAAATGTAACAAGCTTCAAGAAGTTCAACAAACCAGCTTTAATGATGCAGGGTTAAAAGATAAAAAAAACTGAATGTGCAAAAACGCATAAATTAAGAAAACTAACCAACACTTATGTATCAGTCTCTGAAAGCATCTCTCGCTCTCTCTTTCTCTCGTCTGTTACACAGCACAGAGAAATGACCTTGAAAGCACTCAAGCCTGCTCCTTCCTCCATTTTATGCTCCTGGGTCTCAGAAGCGACTGCATTTTATACTTTATCTCCAAACCAGATCACTCACCCTCCAACCCCCAAACTGTATGCATTCACTTTTCTTCCGCAGCGAAATATTCACAGGGACTGACCTGTTTCCTGGATGTTCAACAACTATTCAGGGATCAAAGTGTATACAGTGTCCTTCTTTAATTATCCAAAAATTCTTAGCTATGGAATAAGAGGAGAGTTTTTCTGGCCATCTGACAAAATGATTTAAGATGAGAAAAGGGGCAAACAATAACCCCGCCCCAATCCTAGCATGAACCTTTTATGCGCAATGTTTCATACAATCGGAGTTAAGTCTGCGATATTAATAATGGGAATAAACCTCAATCAATATATATATATATGTATATATATATATATCCGTTGATATATTTTAAAACTGTTTTTGTGTGTTGTTTTGCTGGTCCAACCAGAATGATTGGAAACTTTCGCACTCAACTCAGAACGTCACGTCTTGCAAACGGTTGTTTTTAAAATTGTCAGCGGTGAAGTGTAAAGTGCGAGTTCACAGTTCAGGTAATGTGCTCCGAGCGCAACTCCGTAACACCCTTTCCATTTTAATAACTCCCGAGTAAATCCTCTTGTTCTTCTGAATAACCGAATCATTTCAAAAACAGACTCCTCGTTGGGTCTCCGAGCAGTCCGTGTGAACCCAAGGGCAGACGAAATCGATAAAAAGAAAAGAAAAGCGTACGTTCATCATGTATTCTTCCACATAACTAAGAAATCAACAAAGATCTTGTATTCCCACTATGAGGCACGAATACTCAGAGGCAAGTATATTAACAGAACAGAAAAGAACGAGATCCCTTTCAGCACGTACACGTCAAACGATGACGTCCGAGTATTTGAAAATGAAGAGCGTATCGCATGTATGACCAAGTCATATAATTATAATAATCAATACGAACCCTGTAATTTATAAAACTGACAAAGTTGGTGTCATACAAGCAATTGCACTGCATTTATTCAGGGTTATTACCCGAAGCTAGACGTCAGCATGGAATGCATTTTCATTCCCGTGTGATTCATTACATATTCATCATCGCAGCGAAAGTTTTCCGCTCGCTTCAGAGGCGAGCGCATTTCTGACGTGTGAGCTGACAGCAGATGTCTGGCATGTTGTTTGTGCAGGAGTCAGTCTGCTGGTGTCCCACGGGGCGATCGCCGAGGACACGTCCTGGGAAATGTACATGCTCATCGATCAAGGAGAGTCCAGGTGAAACAAAATATCCTTCCATCATTCTGTACATTTCTCTCTCTGCTTTTCATTCTTTAACTGCAAGTCAATACGGCTTCCTGCTTTTCATATGATACACCCTGTCACATTGATTTCTGTGCAATATGTTCGGGTTCATCTTAAGGTAACGCCTGCATGTGTGTGCACGTGTCTTTGAGCGCTTTAGCAGGCACACATTAGGTACCGCCGAAGGACACTCCGAAACCCAGACAACACAATTCTACTAGAAACCAGCAAGGAAAATAAAGAGGGTAGACATCACAACTTGGAACTGCATCAAAAACACACAAGAGGGATGAGGTGGAGGGGGAAAAAGATCCTTAATCAGTCCACAGTGAGAATCCACTGGCATCCCTGTCCAGGAGTCCAGAGCATAATTAGCCCTTGCACGAACAGCAGTTTGAAAATCCAGTGGCTTCATGTGTCTCCAAGGAAACACATACATTTTGTCACCCTCCCTGGTTGGAAGATGTCGTGATCGAGGCGAAAAGGTTTGGGGTTGGGAAATGGCCCAACAAATAGAAGCGTACTCTTAGAGAGCAGGCTTCAACTGGATTTTAATATGTATGGTATTATTGAGGCGGCACGGTGGTGCGGTGGTTAGCACTGTCGCATCACAGCGAGAAGGTCCTGGGTTCGATCCCCGGGTCACCCAGGGTGCCTTTCTGTGTGGAGTTTGCATGTTCTCCCC
>JAQQZR010000014.1:1706910-1735339 GCA_030068235.1 Notoglanidium macrostoma | reverse complement strand
GACTGGCGACCTGCCCAGGGTGTACCCCGCCTCTCGCCCGAAGATGCTGGGATTGGCTCCAGCTTCCCCGCGACCCGGATGGATAAAGCGCTATAGATAATGGATGGATGGTGTTATTGAGCTCAGACTTCCGCCAAGGCCAAATGCCATCTTACAACGTTAACGAAAGTGATATAAATTCGTTGAGCCACTCTGTGAGTCGGATCCACTCCAAAATGTTATGCATTCTTCCTTTTCCCAAGCTGCACCATACCACCAAGTTTCATGGAAATCAGGGTGGTAGTTTTTCCACAGTCCTCCTTTTAGCAAACAGACAAACAAACAAACTGCACCAAAAACAAAGACTCCTTGACGGAGGTAATAAAGCAAGCGGAAATGAAAAGGGTCAGAAATGGCCCACAGTATGGAAAACAAACGTGTTAAGTACCAGGTCGGTGGGATTTTTCCACTTGGCTTTAACACATCAATGTCAGATATGATTAACAGATATCCAGCTTTTACCATAAACATGTGACTACACATGTGTGCATCGATTTAATGAACATGTGACCTTTGACCTTTCTCTGACAAACAAAAATCCAATGAGATATGGCTATGAGATATTCCAAAACACAAAATCCCTGATAGCTAAACGTAGGACAGGATAATATGGTATGATGATACTGATATTGCAATAAATTCAAATTTGTTATTATGAAAGTATTGGAATATTATTTTCTGATGATTCAGGCACTGTGGAATGGTATCTTCGCCGTATCACTCACTCATGTCCTGACACCGTTGTCGATCAGTTGATACATTTTTGGTGTTTTCTGTTGGTTCACACTTTCAAGGTTTGCAGTGAAGTGGAATTGAATTCCTTTTTTTTTTCCGTGTGTTTTTACAATTTCCTGTGTCCTTGCCCATTGAAATAAATAAACGTTTGGCCCAAATAAAAACCACACAGTATTGTCATGTCAAGGACAAAAGGTCACCACTGTCTTTACAGGTCAGGCCACAGTATATGAGAAAAATCCTACATCCAACTTGTGTGAGATCTGCTCCAATCTCCTCTCCCGTCTTCCTGACCTTGTGTTTTCAATCTCTCTTTTCCTCTTCCTAGTTTCTCTTCATTCTCACTATCACAAACGCACAACAGATGGTGCGAGTGTGCTCCTCTCCAAATCGCAGTCTCTCGGCAGGAGCCCTGTGAGGAGATCGTTTTCCCCCTTCGCCCTCGCGAGTCAAGTCACAAGTGCCTTCTGGAGGCGCGTGTGTTTTTGCATGTTCCCTCCTTTAATTGGCTTAAATGACTTTAGAGCGAGGATCAAAACGCGGCACGGCCGCCTCCCGCCATTGAAGCTCGTCACATGGGGAAGCATATTTAAAACGAGTCTCAAATTAGAAGTCTGTCCTCCCGAAATGCTTTAAAGTCAAAGCAGATGAAATTAAATAGCACACGGGTTTAAGTCGAGTCACATTTTAATTTCCGTTAAGCCACATGCACATGCAGAGTTTGATGAAATGTTGAGTAGGATTGCCGAGCAAGACATGAAACAACACAGCATTAATAAGAAGTGATGTATAAATCTACTTTATTACTGTGTTCTAATCAGTAGGCAGCTATCTAGGCGTAACTTATTGATGAAATATCGGATGAAATAACTTTGGACGTCGTCGAAGAAGCATCCTCTTGCAGACCGTAGTATCATGTCAATCACGGCCTCCATAATATAACCCTGATTTTTTCATTTGACGGATTCATCCAAACATATAAAGTTTAATGTTGGGGGCAAAAACGGAATTCCGTACTGCTCTACAAATCCTATCTTCGCTTCCGCCGTGGAAAACGTGATTCATAGTACATGAAGTTCCTTTGTTCCCGCATTAAGCTGAGAAACGACCCCGTGACGGCCTCGTCTCATCTCCGCTGAAGGAGAACCCGCCTGGCTGTCATTGCTCACTCCGTGCGCAGCCTTAAAAGGGAACAAGGGGCCGATGCGAAGCAATTACGGTGAGCGGATGCAAAATGGGAGTGTTCCGAGTCATTGTGCACATGGACGTAGATCGAGCTTTCCATTAGCCGAGAGAGACGTTGCATTGCAGAAAAGTCAGGAGTGGAGAAGGTATGACCTTATAAGCCATTTAGACCTGGCATAAAGACAGGAAATAAAGGGGTGTTTCTTTTGTCCACCGATGCTACTGTTGTTTTCATCCATTCAAATGTTAAACCCATTATGAATCTCGAGTGATGTCACCGAGGAGCTGTCCACGTTGACAAGTTGGGAATCGCCCAAACTGGTCTTCGTGATTCTGATTAAATCAGTGCAGACTAATTATATTTTTGCAAGAAAATTTTACAAAACTTACTGTAAGCATGGTGTTGGAGGATTGGGATTTGCCCAGTCTTTTCCCGTCCCTGATCTGTCACTTTTTGTCCTTATAAATGGATTCTGTTCTCACCTGTCGTGAGACGGATTGTCTCTCTCTCTCTCTCTCACGCTGTCTGTCTCTCTCTCTTTCTTTCTCTTCCTCTTCCCCTCCTCGGAAGCCATCATCCATGAAGCTGTCACTCAAACCCTTCTTTGGCCAGGAGGGAGCAGTGGAGAATTGAATTTTCCTCTCCCACAGTCAGATAGTGCACATCGAATGCACCTTCTCTGCGCAGCATAATAGGAATCCATTACAATCCACCAAACACAATCGATCACGGCTGCCACCTGAAAGGTGACTTCCCTCCAAGATATTTTAAGGCCATCAGAAATAAGATTATATTCTATTGCCAAGCTTTCATCCCATGTCAGAATTTTATTTCATATGGTCTTTTATTGGTTTGCCCGTGTGTTTGTTTTGTTTTTTTCACTCGAGAGCTCCTCCACATTGTGTGTCATTACAAGGATTTTACAAAACCCGCGAGTCAAGTCATTAAGCGTGGCGATATTAAACATATGTATCAGTATGTGAGAGGTTGTTTGCGGTATTAAAACCCGCACCTCCACTCTATCAGATATCCATTAAATCTGAGACCCCGTCAGGAGCAGCGTGGCCACTAATGGCTCCCTTTCATTCCTCGTTAAGTCTCGCAGGGATGAATCATCCGTCACTTTGAATAATGTACCTCATTACCGACCTGGCTAGCTCTAGCAACAGACCCTTGACAGTAATGTGGAACAGAATCACGTCGGGGAAAGATGATGAGGTGCTTTAGATGCTTTGGCGTCCTGTCTCCCAGGTGTCATATGACAGTCTAGATTTTGGCTTTGTGTTACAGATGTAGGAGGTTTGGTTCTGATATTAAACACTAATTATGATCGTTTGGTTGAAAAGCTTGTTAAGTGGTTCGGGAATTCAAGATGGACTCCTTTTGGTGTTCCGTCGAGGAAGAATCTGTGACTGGAGTCGCGGGTCATCTTTTGGACGTCGAGTAGTTTTCCAAAGAATTCCATTTTCTTATAAATAAAGGGTACTTATTTTGGAATGTCTGGATTAGTAAGAGCGATCTGCTTGGTCAGAAAGTGTTGCTGAATTGCATTTAACTCAAACAGTAGTTCAGACAGTTGAGAGTATAATTCAAAGCACAGGTTTAGACTCGTT
Source organism: Notoglanidium macrostoma (assembly GCA_030068235.1). Lineage (NCBI taxonomy): Eukaryota > Metazoa > Chordata > Actinopteri > Siluriformes > Auchenoglanididae > Notoglanidium > Notoglanidium macrostoma. The sequence goes on along the minus strand of JAQQZR010000014.1, from coordinate 1,731,766 downwards.
CTAACATGTTATTCTTTCTATGGTAACATCCCATGCACAGGGACTTTCATGTCGAAGTGCATTCAGCATGTTCGGAAGTGTGAGAGATCTGGAATAGTCAGTCATTTTCCTGACATGAGAATGGACAGAGCTTTGGGGGATCTCGCAGCTGTCATACTAAGTTGAAGAGAGAGAGAAACAAATGAGGGAACGACTGCTTGTTTAACGCTATTGTCCAAAGATCACAATTTCAAATCCCAACGATGCCATATATATACATATACTGAGTGGGAGGGGCATACTCTCTCCCTCTCCCTCTCTCTCTTGTCAGTTATAGTGATATTTTAGGCAATCTGGGGCGCCTGTACGCTCATGTATGCAGAAGAGGGCAGACTGCGCTTTCCTCTCAGTGTTGTTTCCTCTGAGATGCTGTTGGCTGGCTTCACATGTCTGAGAGGAAGCACATGTCAGCCTTCACCCTCCCCTATAGGTAGCTGTCGTACTGGTTGGATGGGATAAAATGGGGGAACGCTCCATTCTAAGGTTGTTTAGTAGGTGTAAATAAACATCGTAGTGCACAGGATTAAAATATTTAGTATGTGGAATTTGTCTTTACTTTGAAGAGGTATTATTCACACATTCCTCCAAGCATGTTGACACGTTCTCCTTGGCACCTCCGGTCTTTAAACCGATGAAGATCGCATTGAAGTAGGACATGTGAAGTGCCATCGAGGCTCCGGAGCTCTAAGTAATGAATAAAGTCAAGCTAGATGTTTTTTTTTTTTTTTTTTTTTTTTTTTTTTTTTTTTTTTTTTTTAAAAACACCTGAAATAATGAACGGTTTCTTCAGGAAGCCCTCATGCATGAAGTATGAAATTGTTAATATAAGTGAGTGGGCACAGATGAATAGGTTGATTGACAGTTATGGTCCTTGTTCCCACTCAGGAGACGCTGAATTACATTTCAGCAGTGAATTCTGAAAAGCCTTTTATGCCTGAAATACAACCTAGAGAACTTCGAAAGTTACTGCTAAAAGGATATTATATAAATTCAGATATTTAATGGATGTTTGCCTTGCCAAATAGTTTCTTGTTAACAGAGGTCAAAGCGGATATAAAATAAATAAACAAATAACCCTAAAGTTAATTACTTGGCATGCTGTTTCTTTCTAAGGCTTTCAAAGTGTCCATGTGGAAGCCTGCTTTATGCATTCTTTAATTAACCTTAATTGTAATATTAAACGAGACAACAATTTCTTGAGAAATTAAAGATAAATGATCTACAATTTGCTGAGAATTCTACGAGATCACCTCCCATCCATTTGTCCCAGACTTTCATGACGGACATGAGCCTTCGTTAACTCGTCCTTAATGGGCTTTGTGTCGTGCTTCACGCACTGTCGCAAGGAAAAGACGGAAAGTGATGATAATAGGCTGGAAATTATACACCGAGTCTTATGAATATGCAGCAGCCAGTAAATGACTTGCTCCCAGGTGCCCTTCGAGAATCAGCAGCTTTTTTTCTTTTCCTTCCTGCAGAATTATGGGCCTCTCGGCAAAAACATGCTTCCTTTAATGATTTCCAAGACTGCTAACTTGGCAGCAGGGGTAATTGTTTGTGCAGGATCATGCTGTTTGTTCGCTCAAAAACAGTCCTGGTGGTGCACGTTTGATTTGTGTTGTTACCTGATTGTTAAATCCAGGCAGATGGGAGGATGGGAAATCATAAAGTCATTTGAAAACTTGAATGCTAATGCTCTTTTAACCCTCTGATTAGGCACACCGTTTAGCAAAGGGTGCCACAATTGACGCAGAACATGGTTCTATTTTATCACAACGCTCACTGTGTAACGAGACGAATAGAAATAGAAGATCAACATCATTTCTTGCGCTTGATGAATCTCCTGATAGAGCACAGCCACTAACACCTTTTTATAAACATGGGGCATTTAGCGATTTTATTTCACTTTGTTACGGTCTGAACATAATGACGATCGCTTAAACGATGCTGAACCTTGGCTTTGCGGCATGTTTCCTTTTTTTAGTGAAACTTTTGCCTTGTCATTTTTCATATCTGCAGTGCACCGTCGTTAGAGAGATGCGAAATCCTGCTGGGGCCAGAGGTCACATACGGCCCCCCAGGCCTGAGCCTGACCTCCCCCGTTGCCATGACGATAGCCCACTGCGCCGAGGTCGTCGGCGAGAACTGGAGCGTTCGCCTGAAGAGGAAAACGAAGGACGACGAGTGGGAGGTACGAGGCGTCTTCCCCTCTTCCCTCTCTCGACCTCGGCTTCATTTGAAATTCAGATTGGCGAGCGGAGCGGCTGTCTTTGATTTATCATCCCGCCTCTCGCGCCGTGCAAGGTTCAGGTTATCTTTAAAAAACACTGCAAAAAGAAATGTGTGTACATCTCCAGTTCACAAAGCAGAGAGCTTGTTTCCTGTCAAAGAGATGAAGCGAAATGGAGATAGCGCTTCTTTAATGTAATGTGAAGCTAGAGTGTGTTACAGAGGCCAGTGCAGGGAGAACTTTAGAGTCATTACTCAAGGGCGTAATAACAGAAGAGGCAATCAAATCCAAGTTCTCCAACTGCTCTGATTAGCACAGCTAGCAGCATAACTAGCTTTGAACCAGTCTGGCTCCAAACTTGAAAATAATTGAACAGAGCTGTAACCTAGTCAGAGAACTTAGGTGTAGAGAACTTACCTGGGAACTGGAAGAGAGAATTCCTCTAAAGTACTCAGAGAGTTTGTCTAGAAACGCATTAGAGGATGGACCTCTGAAATCAATGTTACTGTAGACTATTCAGAGAAGCTAGCTCTAAATTAGCAACGACGAGACGGAACTTAAGCATAAACCAGTCCAATCATTTTGCTGCCAGAGAATCTCTTGCCCAAGACTCTTCTGAAATTTGAATCTGAATTTGATCCGAGTCGACTACAAACTTCACTTCCAAATTCAGATAAAGGTATAAATATTCCGATTCTCATTCCGACTGTAGCGGCACATTTGTCATGTCACATATTCGTAGATGACAGTATAATTATGACTGCATGTCACTTCCATTAAGCTTTAACTACAGTACTCCACGCTGGTGTGTTAGACTAGCATGGAGGGGAAGTGGAGGCTTTCTGAATGCAGCAAGAACAGAACTAGTTGGTGGTGTGTGAGGAAAAAAAAAAGAAAAAAAAAACGGTACGGGAAACAACAAAAACAAGACAATTTTGCCTTGTAATAACAGGGAGGCCAAAATAACTGTCAAGCTGAGAAGAGCTGCAGGCCAAAGGGGCATCAAACACGGCAGCTATCGATCCAACTCCACCAGGGAAAACGACCTGAAAGTATTGGCGATGTGAAGCAATCTGAGAAAGAGCCCTGTAGAGGGTGTCACTCGTGACCTGGTCACTCAGTCGGTGCTAAATCGAACGCTTAACAAGGTCTCACACCTCTGCTGCATTTCAGAGATTATTTTTGCAGGAAGTCAGCATGGTTCGCTGAGATATTTCTTCTATTGTTATTCAGTTTGACAACATTTTCTCGCCAAACTAAAGCATTTACAGCTGATGTTCCAGTGCTTGCACGTGTTTCGGGGTTTGTTTTTTTTTGTTTGGTTTTTTTTTTAGAATTAAGATCTGAAATTGTTTCAGCACGTTGCATCAATCCTCAGCGGCAGACTAACAAACACTCCAGTTTTAGAAGCAAATTGACTTTTTCGCCTCGGTGAAAGCAAGAGCCTGGATCAGTCAACGTCAGCATAGTGAGAACGAATCAATGGGCTTCCCTGCTAAGGCTCAGAGAGCCAGCGGTGGTGTCGGTTCACCTCTGTAAACAGCTTGCTCTTCATATCTGTTCACACTTGCACGTCATCTTTCCGTTCAGGTCGAGTCCTTCACTCTCACTTCGGCGTAGGCCCGCAGTCTGGACGCAGACTAAGAGATGATATTGAAGAGAAGCCGTATTGCTGTATGTACGCACCTCTGCTCTGGCTAGACATGAGCGTAGCCCTGTTATCCTTTAGAGACACGACCTTGGCTTTGGTGAAGCGATTCGTTCTAATAAAGTGAGTGCAGCCCCTGCTGTGTATAGCAGCTGGACAAAGCTTTCATACTTAAAGGGGGAAATAGAAGTAGGCATCTCAGCAGATGGAGACAATAAATTGCTTTCAGTGCACGCCTCAGAATTACTGTCTACTGTAATATCGCCAATAGTCATTTTACACACATATAACCACCATCGCTTCATGAACAGCTGTGCATGCTAGACCAGAATGCTAGATGATCAAATAAGCAGCAGTGCAAAATTAGAGGCTTGGTCTAATTCATGCTACAAGTAGTATTTTTCCGTTACAGAAGTATAGTGCGTATAATCGGTGTTTACCGAAAGCACGCTTGAAACGGATGCTCGTACAAAAGTTAAAACCAAAAGTGTGTGGGGAGAAAAAACTCCGTTGTACTTCTCAAGTATTCTTAGTACGACAGAGGCGAACTGGTGTACTGCACATGTGGAATGCCTGCTCTCCAAGCATGCTCAGTAATGTTAGCATAACAAAAGTAAAGCGCTGTGCAGGTTATATCAGGAGTCGACCGCTTTGAGTATACTTCAAAATGCTAGCATATCAAAAGTAGCGTAGTTCCCGTTGAGCGTGTTTTCAGATGCTAGGATATGAAAAGTACGTCCCTTTGAGTATGATTACAAATGCAAGCTAGTGTACTTTGCTTTGAGTATATTTACGTATAGCGAGGGTAAACTGGCACAGGTCTCTTCAAGTATACTTAGAAACAGAACGTATTCTAAGAAATTCAAGTATATGAGTAAGTAAACTAGGGAAACTGAAGCCTGCTTAGGAATACTCTAATGTACTTCTCTTCAAGACTTAAAAACGCTATTGTGTTAAACGTAATCATTTATTATATAGTACTACGATCGTTTTCATCGAGTCTGCAAACCTAATTCCAAATGACGGTGTATATATAAAATACTTCTCTTCACGTATACTGAAAAATTCCAGTATCAAGTATTATGAACCATATGCTAGTTTGTGTACTTAGATAAGCTAGTACATTAAACTTGAACTTCTCTTCAAGGTTGCACATGAAATGCTGGTATTTCTGTGGTAAACAAGGGCAATTCTGAAGCATATACAGACATGATAGTAACTCAGGAGTAGTCTAGTGTACTTCACTTCAGGTGTGCTTAGAAACGCGAGCATATCAAAGTAAACTAGTGGCGTTCAGGTATGTCCTAGTAGCTATTATACCTTTTTATGCTAGTTTAGCTTTTCATGTGTAGGCAGCACAGTAAAGTGTGCTTTAGTGTGCTTGCAGTAAACATTGACACTTACCTTACTTAAGGTGTGTACGTGCCTGCACCATACCTTCTTTCTCGTCCGTTCAGGAAGTGATGTCGGCAGAGGACGAATCGACTTCCTGCTACTGCCTCCTGGACTCTGGAAGGTGCCACCTGCTGCTGAGCGAGCCGGGCACGTACGCCCTCGTAGCTGAAGCGCTGAGCGACGCCGCCACCAAGAGGCTGAAGGTGGCTGTGTTCGGCAGCTCACACTCCTCCATGAGCTACAGCCTGCGAGTGTACTGCGTCGACGACACGCCTCACGCCTTTCAGGTCAGCACCACCAGTGTGTTCGAGTAACATAATGGCTGCAAAATACACACCGTGTTATATATTTGTGGTGTGATGATGTACAGGTGCGCAGGAATACCGTAATGGGAAATCTCAAATAGTTATAGATGAACCTTCCTCCATATAAGTCTATTTTAAAAACTACTCTAGCGGTTTCCATCATGTTTGAATCATCTACAATCAATCCACAGTGTTGTATTGCATGGCATCGTTCCTTTTTGAAAATCTGAACTTTAAAGTAGATACGAAGGCATTCCGTGACTCTTGTATTGAGTTGTACGGTTGACACTTTCTTCATAAAAGATGCATGAAAGGAATTCTTTCAAATGCATAAAATAAATGACGCATCGCAGTGGCTACGAATGCATATAGGACTAAATGAATAAGTCAGCATCATGCATGCAGCGAATTTCACTGTGAATAGAGTTGGCCATGAGTATTTTATGATTTTATTTCCGCTGAAGTTGGGGTTTAAAGACAACCTGATGTCAAAGCTTGCCTTGTTAAACCATGTCCTCATTCAGATGTGCAAAAGTCGTCTTTGTAAACTTCCTCTGCAGCGCAGCAGATTCTCCAGACTGCCACTGATTTGGGGTTACATTACTGTGAAAGTTGTTGATGGCATTAAAAAATAATAATGACCTATCAGCAAAGACACGTTAAGATGCTTGTGGGGGTGAGCTCGGCATTCGAGTCACTATCTCCCTTCCAGCTCAAATACACGCAGCCTCACTCCTGGGACACAATTTACATCTTCCTGCAATAGCCGGATTCCATCCGCCTCCTCTAATTAGTGTGCCGGTGATTGACTGCAGGCTAGCGTCTAGCTCCGTCTCCATGTTTGTTACAGAACACCTACTTTTTTATAAGCCAAATTGTGACAGTCCTTCCCGCCAAATTATGCTGCTTCACTAGGAGCATGTCACGTTGCAGAAGAAAAATGTGTTCACATTTCATTTTCACATCGGGCCTCATTTATCTATCATTTATTAAAGTCGCGTTTCTGTAGATTGGATTCTGCCTCATCTCCGAGTCGGCCAAAAGTGTGAACTAACAAGTAAACATAAACGTCGCTGCATTATGTCACAGCGATCTCTGTGCTTTCTGTCTGAAGCTACACACAAGTACATCATCATACCACTCGGAGCCCGTTCGTGAATTCTTAATCCAGTGCGTTAAGTGTAACGCCGAGCTTCAGATGGTTGGAGTCGGATTTTGAAACCATGTACAAAGCCAGTGGCTTGTTATGTTCCAGACCAATCACCATGAGCTTTGGGTAGTATTAAGAACATTATCATTTAAACCGAAGTGTTCAAAACTCTTTATCCTTCTGGAACAGCCTCAAACGGGTGGCATTTATTTGGGATTGTGGGGGGCACAATAAAGGCTGCACCAAATCACACGTTCCTTATTTATTTTGTAAAGTTGACAATTGGGGTCATTGGCCTATAAATATGGCTACAATGGACAATGCAGGTTGTTGATACTCTTCCTCCTAAAAAGTGCTGATGAATTCTTGATTCTGATTGGTCAGCAGGTGTTGATTCATTTGCTATAACAGCAGCTCTGACTGTAGTTTTAGCTCCAAGGCAAATCAGGTTCATAATAGTGTAGTCGTTCATGTTCCTTACGTAGGCACTTGTATGATGGACGTTTCCTCATAAACTAAGCTTAATAATACAATTAGCTTTTTATCTTGTGTTTCCATAGCTGGTCAGTATACCGGTCATTCTTTTTTGTGGTTTTATCTCTGCTGGAACGCTTGACATTCAGAATCTACATTATGTGTCTTGACATTTTTCCAGTGCGTTGCATAATGCTAGCCTGTAGGCATGCATTACGCTGTATGGACCGCTGAAATGGGGAACATTTCCAAATAATGACAAAAGGAACAGAAGACGTGAAATGAGGGTTTTTTTTCTTCTTCATGTTTCTTTTTCATGCCATATGCTTTGCACCCAAGACCAAAAGTATTTTTGGCCTGGATGCAACAAGGTGTTCGAAAGCTTTGGTCCAGGATACCACAGTTGCTTCAGATTATGATAGTCATGCTTTTATGTTCTGAGACATTCTGCAGTTCCCCAAAGGTGCCACATTGCATTGGTATCCATGGCTTGTTGGTCATTATAATAAACTGGAAGTATGTGTAGATCAGGTTGTGATGTGATGCAGCTGGAAGAATCGGTTTAAAAATGGGTTCACGGGCTATAAAGGGATGCACACAGTCCCTGACACTGTGGCAGTCAAATGATGGTCAATTGGTGTTAAGTGGCATAAAGGGATGTACATAGTCCCAAAAACTTTAGCATTCAAATAATTCTCAGTTGGTGTTGTGTGGCATAACGTGTTATTTCCCTACATCAGTACACCGTCAGCAGACACATGGCAAGATGAAGGCAGGGATTTGTGTTGTTCATGTCATGACCTTTAATCATCTGCATGCTGTAGGAGAAATTCTTCAGACCTGTGAGAACTGTGGCTTCTCTTCAGGGCTGGGGATTTGTCTAAACAAGAACCAGTAACGGTGACCTACAAAGCCAAACCCTGGACACGTAAAGCTCAGTGCTGGGGAATAAAAAGCGAAACTGGAATAGGTTAGTGGTCTCAAAAGTTCAAATGTTCTTCTCATAAACTAAGCCGGATAAATCCACGTGTCATCTGCATATTTGCTGTAAGCTTCACATGTTGTGAGTTTTGAGGAATTCCCTGCCTCGCTAACTACCTATCATCCATAGCATTTGCTTCTCAATAATAAACAAAAATCCAGCAATTAGAGTTCAGTACATGTTCGAGCGTGAGAGACGCTGTTCTGCTGAACCGTTGTTTTTTATCGGAGTATTGGTCTCCTGTCTGTTAGCTGAAACGAGTCTATCCATCTCTGACCTCCCTCATTAACACTCCGTTTTTTGCCCACACGGTCCAATGCTCGACATTTAGTGTTGTTTATTACACCATTGTCGGTAAACCCCAGAGACTGCAGTGTGTGAAAACCCCAGAAGGGCAGCTTTGTCTGAGATGCTGGAACCATCACATCTGGCAGCGACTACCATAAGCACAGGCAAATGAGCTCACTCACACGCATCTTGTTCATGATGATGTTTGGACATCTAAACCATTCGACCTCATGACTCGTGACTCATCGCTTAGAGGAGCAGACTTGCTGTGTTAACAAGCCAGGAAATGAAAAGGGTCACTGAGTTTCTGTGTGTGTGTGTGTGTGTGTGTGTGTGTGTGTGTGTGTGTGTGTGTGTGTGTTAGGGATGTACCTGAATACGAATACATTATTTGGAATGAACAGTGTTGTAAACAGATACAAATACAGACACTGTTAGAATGTGCAATATACATATATATATATACATATATATATATAGATATTCCACATTATATATACTGTATATATATTGCTTTGCAGAGCAACTAAAGGTGTGCATGAGGACTGGGATTCTGTGCAACACAAAAAATTCACAAGAGCAGGAGGTTTATGCAGGCTATAATGAGTGGTTAGTTTGACATGTAAGTGCAAAACACATAAGGAAACCGAAAACACATCAGAAAATGCAACAGCAAATTCACTGTCATCATGTGTTTGGTTTTATCGTCATGCTTTTGGCTTTATTGTCATGTCTGTTTTTGTCGTCATGCTCCTGGTCTCGTCATCCTGCTTGGTTTTGTCGTCACGCTTTTGGTTCTATCGTCATGGGCTTGGTTTTGTCGTCATGTTTTTGGCTTTGTCGTCATGTTTCCAAATTTGCTGGTGTGTTTTTCATTTTGTTGTTGTGTGTTTGGTCTTATTTTCATGTGCTTGGTTTTGCTGTTGTGCTTGGGCTTTTTTTTTTTTTTTGCTGCTAGGCTTCGGGTTTGCTGCCATGTTTCTGAATTTATTGCGTTTTTGGTTTTACTGTCATGTTTTTGCTGTTGTGTATTTATGTGCTTGGTTTTGCTCTTTTTTGCTGTCATGTTTTCGGTTTTGCTGTTGTATTTGATTTTGCTGTCAAGGACCACAGATTACAGCCACCTGCCTTCAATTAACACATCTTTCCAAATCAAATAAGGCGAGTTTGGAAAAGTATTAAACAGAATAAGGTTCAGCAGATGTGATTGCACAGTGGTCTCCAGTATTAACATTTAGACTGCAAAAATAGCATCTTGGCAGTTGTTTTAAATGAGGTAATATAATGCACAGTTCTTGTTAGCATTATTTGCAGTGCGATGGGCATGGATGGGGAATATTAACTAGAGATCACAGGTGCTCAGCTGCAGGTGGCTAATGGAGAACGAATGAGTTGAGTCAGTGGAGATTGAAGATGTGTTCATGAACTGTTGGTGGTTGAGTGTTTCCCATGTGAAAGAAGTTATTTGTGGCTAAATAATCCGTTTATTTCAAGTAGGCGACAGATGATGGTGCAGCAAAACTCAATATAATCCGAAATGCCATATAGACATTGGAGGGCTAGAGCGGAGAGGGTTTACGCTAAGAGGATAATGCTAGCTCTGAAGGGTTCAGAAGGTTCCGGGAGTTAGGACGGCACTGTCAGGCCCTTCTGCAAGATCCCAAACACTAGAAGTTAAATTATTCAAAAGCATCAGTTGGAATAGATCATTAAACATAAAGTACTGCCCAGTGCTGAGGATCTCAAGTTCTACAACATCCACTGTTCATAGTTTAACACGACTAGTTAAGAACATAAATCTTCATGGCCTATTGTGGCTAGACATACACTGTGTATAACAAAAAAATAAAACGTTGCAGTAAATTTATCAAAGCCTGCATTTAAATACAGACCTAGTGGGACCAAAGCAAAGCCAAATCTTTCAGGATAAGATTCAGACCGAATGAGCAGTCACTCAGTCTAGTGCAAAGCTAGAAATCCCACCATCTGATCTATAGTACCCTACTCCTATTATCACATGTTCCAGGCGATCCATTCACTCTGCCTTTCCTATGATGTCTCTGATCCCACTTCTTTTTAACTCTCTATCCACTTCCATTTGAGATAAGTCCTATACGTCTGTGCTAAAGCAGGTAGCATTGCCATCTCACAGCTGCACGGTCTGGGATTTAATCCTGCGTGTCGAGTATGGTATGTTGTCCTCATGTCCGTGCACGTTTCCTCAGGGTTCTCTAGTTTCCTCCCACCTCCCAAAAACATGCTGTTAGGTAGACTGACTACTCCAAATTGATCCTAAGTAAGCCCTGTGATGTTCTGGTGTCCAATCCAGGGTGTGTTCCTCCTCACAACCCATGATCCTGAAATAGGCTCCATCTACCGCACTCATCTACCTGTACTTGTTTAAAAAAAAAATGCTCCAAATGTTGCATGTTAGATAAGCACAATAAGTCTAATTCCCAATGCAGGTCGGGACATAATTAAGTGCACTGTGTTTGTTGGCGGATGTTACACTCACATATTTTTTTCATATTTGCATCACGTTTCATTCCGAAAGTGTGATGTGGTTAAAAAAAAACGCAAGGTGACAAAAAGCAAACCACAAGTTTTGTTTTCAGTTAAGAACTGATGTCGCAGTGCATGATTACAGTTTGTATTTTCATACAGCTGTCAACATTGCTGTTTCTCTTTCTTCATCACGCACACACACACACAAACACACACACACACACACACACACGTCAGAATCAATCAGTGTAGTACTGCATGAGTGCTCACACTGCTATCAGTAAGCAGGGCGAGATTGAGAATTCTCAGAATAGATGCTGTTCACACACATACACACACACACACACACACACACACACACGTCTGAGAAAGCCAGTGAGACACAAAGCAGTTATGACAGATGAGCAGTGCTATACCTGAAAGCAAGGCAGCCCTTAATCAATTTAAATTCAATTTGCTTTTCAGAGGTTCACGCTGATTCTGTTTTTGTGTGTGTGTGTGTGTGTGTGTGTGTGTGTGTGTGTGTGTGTGTGTGTGTTAGTTTGTGTTTTGCTCTGTTTTCGCATTGCCATCGCCATTTTTCTTCTGAGCTGGGAAAAGAGAGGATCCTCTGAGGATTCTAACTCTTTCTAAAAGTGGATATGCTGATGCCAGTTTTTTTCCCTGAACCACTGACCATAAAATCTTTGACTCACAAACTACAGTACTGTTGATTCTGTATTTTTTTTTGTTTGTTTGTTTGTTTGTTTGTTTTCTTTTGTTTTGAGCACTTTTACATGCTGGATTTAATGATGCATACGGCAGTGCGGGTTGAATTGTGTTTATTAAGACTGTAATGTTTAGTCTTTACATCAACTACACCAGGATTCTCACTTCCTGTCCTCGGATGTGAACCTACATTCATTTGAATCTTATTCAACGGTGAAATGTCTTGTAGTAATATTTCAACTCGTGCAAAGTTCGTCTGTTGGTTTTACCGCATGGCCTGATGCACCATTCATATTGAAACTCAGTGACACTACAGTTGTTGCTTTATTAATAATGTGCAGTGGAAAGGCAAAAGCCTGACATTTTCTACTGTAAATAGTTCTGAAAGCTGCAGACCTTCCTGTACTGAAATACGTTTCTCTTTTCTTAAAGGTTAAGAAGTTCAGTGCAGTTCCACTGAAAGATGTCTACATTTATAACCAAACCTCAAATGCAGGAACAACATTAGACACATTGTAAAGAATTATCGTTTCACTACAGAAAATGAGGTCTCACTTTGATCATGATCATGAGTCAGTTTCAGTCTTATCACCTGAGGTAAAAGTCACACAGTTTTTAACAAAATAACTGCTGAGTCATTCACTCACTTCTGCTCTGTTCTCTTTTTCATTTTCTCGTTGAAACATTTTAAAGTCTTGTCTGCTGGCTTCTGTACACCGTGTGTAAGCGTTCTTCTTTGTTTTATGATGATGATGATGTGACGATTGGTTGACCGGTTGCTGATTTGGTGAAATTTATTTACGGTTAAGTTGTGGTGTCAGTGTCAAACTCGATTTTGGTCAAAGTCTGATCGTTCATCATTGTTGGCTGTTTGCCAGAATTCAGTCAGACCAATCAGGGTTTTCCAATATACATATACACTCTATAGTCATGGGTGTGTGGACACCCAAGGTTCACACCCATATGTGGTTCTTCCCCAAATTGTTGACACAAAGTTGGAAGCACACAGTTGTATAGAATGTCTTTGTTTGCTGTAGCATTATAATTTCCCTTCACTGGAACTAAGAGGCCCAAACCTCTTCCAGCATGACAATGCCCCTGTGCATTAAGTGAGGTCCATATGAGCATGGCGCCCTGCACAAAGCCCTGACTTCAACCTCACTGAACACCTTTGGGATGAATTGGAACACCGTCTGCACCCCAGGCCTCCTCACCCAACATCCTGCCTGACCCCACTAATGCTCTTGCGGCTGAATGATCACAAATCCCCATAGCCATGCTCCAAAATCAAGAGAAAATCCTTCTCAGAAGAGTAGAGGAATATATCACCCTTTTATATATGTAAAAGGGGGAGGGAGGGTTGAATGAACAGTACTTTCCCTTCCCTCTGCATCCACACCCGAAGTGCCCTTGAGGAAGGCACCTAACCCCCAACTGCTCCCCGTGTGCTGTAGCATGTGGCTGCCCACTGCTTTGGGTATGCGTGTGCTCATTTCTCACTTGTTTGTGTGTGTTTTCACTGCTTGAAGGAAATGCAGAGAAAGTATTCATACCTTTGTTCAAGGTATGCCATAATAATGTGGTTTAACCTTAACAGATGCTGATACCCACAGTGACTTGCAACAATGCAAACTTGAAGAATACTGTATGTAAGGGTTTATAATCTGAAAGGGTAACATCTGCGTTGTTAAATGAGGAGATTTCTGGCCACTTAAAGTCTGCAGAAAAGGTTAAATCAATCTAACTGCCCCTCTCTGGTAACCCTTAAAGGTTCTATGTAGAAACCTTTTCGAAGTATGATAATATTGATCATTCAGCTAACCTTTGAGCAAGCCTTTTTTAAGGGCATCAGTCCAAGTCTTGTTCATCTCAACAATTACTAACCCCGTGTCCTTTTCCAACACAGGGACTCCCCAGGTCAAAAGCACTGGGGACAGCCATTCTTGAGACTTGTTGAGTGTAGAAGCTCGCTATAACAAACAGAGCAGACGATCTCTGATGTCTCATTATCATCCATGCAAACCGCCATCCTAACGTCTTCACCTCTTCAGCTTCACCCTAAATCACACCTCGGAGGATAGTGCGATATTTGCAAGATTCACAACATCACCAGTGTGAATCACACAGAGATTTCAGGAACTTTCCTACTCCGCAGTGGAACTAATAAAGAACTAGGAAAGAGCAGATATCTTTAATACAACACTAATCCAGCAGTTTTATTAGATCTTTTTTGGTTTGAGACTTTGGGGAAACCTGTAAAAGGTTGTGGCAATCCAAAAATCCCTTGGAAGTTGCAAAAAGAAACGTAACAGTTGGAGCTCTTTATATAATTGAATGCCTTTTTATGCCTTGCCACAGGGAGTGGTGACTGCAGAGAGCAACAGACATGGCTTGCTCCTGGAGGAACCCAAGACTCTTCTGTTTAAAGGGAACACCTACAGTCTACAGGTCACCATGCAGGATCTGCCCCAGTTCCCATGGAGCATCAAACCCTTTAGCACCTGTCAGGTGAGGATCTTTATTCAGTTTATTCAGTCTTATATTCCACAGGAACAGTGTCTTGCTGTAGAAGTACCGCAGATACTCGTCAATGTTCCACCTTATGCAGAAAAGATCATTCTACTTGGCTGCTGATCTCCTGAGATTCTAAAGATGGAGAGGGTGTGGGAAGGATGATCTTTTCCCCCATCACTCAGAGCGATGCTTGATAATTGCAAGCGTCTGTTTTAAGATGTATCCAGAATAGGATAGTTAGCATTCTACCAGTTCACAGCTGGCGCTATGTGTGTCAGGGGAAATGAGGGTTAGCCCTTGGCTTTCCAAGGTTGCTAGCTGTCACAGATAAATGATATCATGGGAGAAAATTATACATATTTGCTCATTTTGGATGATGGTTCTTCCTTGGATATTAATTAAGGAATAAAACACTTGGAAACATGCTGCTATAGGAAAATGATCAACCCACATGAAGCAGAGTTACTGTTAGCACCCCAAAGTTGAATATTTTCTAATAATAGTATGTCCTGAACGAGGTGTCCTGTCTTGTACCGCAGTAAAATATATTAAGGACACATCAAGCATCTGCACAATGAGATTAGTTTTTTCAGGAAATGGCTTTAGCCCTTTTTCCAGCCAACATCTTAGCGTTAACTGCTAAGGTGCGATTCATTTCCTCTCACACCAGAGAGATAAAGATGATCATGATCTAACACATTGCTAACATAATGAAGGCTTGTGGACGAGTCGAGTCAGGTGTGTTGGGGTCCCACTAGGCTGGATTTAATCTCTCGCCCCATCTCCTCTAGCTTGACACTTGTTCTTTGTACACTGATCTGGAATCAGATCTGAGGATGGGTGATGGATTAGGGTTTGGGGGAAATGAGCTGATTCTAGAAACAGAGGAGCATCAATACCTATTGAGATAAAGAGATCTGAAAGTTCAACTGCTCGATGAAAGTTTTCCAGTGAGAAGACTAGACTCTAGACTACAGTACCATCATGCTGCTCTTCTGTCCCCCCATGAAAAACAGCCTTTCTTCCTGAAATCACCTCATTGCTGAAATTAATTTTACATCAACGTTGCTCTCTGGCGCTCAAGTAGCAGGCGTGAGGCTTAACCCGAGCGCGACCTGACCGCTGGAATTAACAGGGAGTTGGGTCCAAGCCTGGTTTTGTCCTGAATATCTCAAATACAGCTCTTTTAGCAGAGTAGTAGTGCTGACTCCGTGACTTTACTCACATCACTGAACACCGTGTCTCTCCTCTCTTCATCTCTCTCCCTACTCTCATCTCTCTATTAATCTCCATCACTTTCCTTCTCTACATGCGTCTTCCCCTGATCTTTTTTTTCTTATTCTATGTATTATGTTTTTCATTTCTCCCTCCTTTTCTCCTCCATTTCTCTGTCTCCTCCTTATATGTCCCCTGTCTCTCCATCCACTCATTCTTTATATTCACTTTTCCTTTTTCCTTCGCTGTCTCTATCTTACTCTTTCCTCTCTTCCATTTTTCTGATCTCCCTCTTCCATTATGCGTTTTTCTGCTCTTATCTCCTGTTCACCTATCTCCATTTTCCTTTCTTGTTTCTCTCTTTCCCCTCTCTTCTGTTTGCTTTCCCCACTCTTTCTCGACTGTTCTTGCTACTCTTTCTCTATATGTTCCCCATGTTTTCTTAATCTGTTCTGCCCTCTCTCTTCCATTTGTTCTCCATCTCACTCTCCTATCTCCTACTTCTCTACCTCCTTCTTCATTCTTCCCTCGGTCTTCCATTCGGTTTCTATTTCTCTCTCTCTATTTTTGTCTCTGCCCCCTTTCTTGTCCTTGCCTTTCTTCCTATTCTTTCTTTATATTTCCCCCACGTTCCTTTTGTTTCTCTCCTCTCCCTCGGTCTCTTCTTCCCTTTGGCCTCTTTCGCCTCTCTCCTTTCTGTTCTTCAATGCTGTCTCGGTCCCCTTGTTTTCACTTACTCCTCTGTCATTTTCATCTCCCTCTCTTCTCTTTCCCCCCACATTTCTTACATTTTATATTCTTCTTTTCTCCCCACATCTCTCTCTCCACTTTTCTGTGTGTGTGTGTTGCAGGAGTTCTCCTTCTCACAGGTATGGAACAGTAACCAGCAGCCTCTGCACTGTGCCTTCTCTCTGGAGCGCTTCAACGTCGGCACCACGCAGCTCTCCTGTAAGATCAGCGTGCGCCAGGTCAAAGGTCACGAGCAGATCCTGCAGGTCTACACCTGTGTGGAGGAGGTCAGTTCTTGTTTCACGGACGACCTGCTCAGAAAAGCATTCACGTTGCAAGATTCACGACGCTTGAATATCTTCAGTTCAGCAGAGCTCATCTCATGATGTTTGCCTTTTGATGTTTTTCCAGAAGGAGAAGGAGACGCTCCCATTTTTTATGCAGACCGACTGCACGGTCACCTCCCAGACGGGCCCTAAAGCCTTCAAAATCCCACTGTCCATTCGGCAGCGCATCTGCGCCACCTTTGACACTGCCAACGCCAAGGGCAAGGACTGGCAGCTCCTCGCTCAGAAACTCCACATTCAGAGGTAAAGGCCTTACACAAATATACTGTTTATTTTTTTCAGATTAACTTACTCAGAATGACAAGATAAGGTCTTATCGATTTTTAAGAAACCACCACATATCTCTACTCTGTCTACGCATGCTATGCTGTTCTACGACACAACACGAAAGTCTTTAAATAATCATGCTGTTATGGCATATACGCTATACATTATGCATGTTCTGCAATAATAATAACTTATGCATGCTAAGCATGTCATTTCCCAACAAGGAAATCATCTGATGTTTTAGGCTCATGTGCCGTCGTTGCTCAGCTTTATTAAGGAATGTTATTATTTCATGACCGCTAAGGGCTTTTCAGATAATTTACTACTCACTGCAAATAACTGCTTATTGTTTGGCGTCTCAATGCACAAACGTGTTGAAACGCTGCCATCAAGTGGCTGTAAATATGCGCACAGGATTAATGCACAATCTTAAACTGGTTTTCAAAATGTGAACAAGTGAATGTATGATCATTTATTTCGGAAATAAATCTAAAGCAACGTGATTGTCGTTTGCTGTATATGACTCGGTGGCGGTTTTCCCTCTTACTGTCTGTTATCAGAGCCAGACGTCCGAACAGCACATAGTGAGTGATAAATGGCTCAGCAGAGAGAGGATGAAGGGAGTAAGGGCACAGGAGAGGAGGAGAAGCCACAAATAGCAACATTTTATACAACTTTTACATACAATCATCACTAACTAATAAACATGTACAGTAGTCTTATAGCAGTGTTGTTTGTTTCTTGATTCTGATTGGTCACAAGGTGATCAGTTTTAATCAATAACCGCAGCTCTGACAATAGTTTCAGCTATAACATGAAAGAACAATTTGCTGTAGTAATATGTTATGGTTTCTATAATAAAAAGCCGTACATACATACGGACGGACGCGCAACATATAAGGCTAATAAAAAATGTTATTCAACAAATAAAAAAAATAGGATTTGCTGAAGTGAAGTTTTCTGTAAGATGTTTATGTAACATTCAGGGAAAGAGTCTTCAGTGTCAGCACTGAACAAACTTTGCTGTTGAATTCATTATTTTTTATTTTATTTTTTTTTATTGTTTAACATAAAAGTTTAAAATTGTAATCAAACACATCATGGCTTAATTTATTATAACCGCACACCCTCAAGTGTGTTATTCCTTACTTATATTGAGTGAAGTGTTCGTATTAATGTGTTTTATTGTTAGACAAATAATTACAGCAAGTGAATTTATTACCACTATTTATTACACTAGTTGACCAGTGTCTTCATCCAGCTCTTGTCATTTTGTCTCCTTCCTCAGGAACCTGTCATATTTCGCTAAGCAACGCAGCCCATCGGGGGTCATCCTCAGCCTGTGGGAGGCTCGGCACCAGGCCTCCGGAGACCTGGACTCGCTGGCCAGCGCCCTCGAGGAGATCAGCAAGATCCACTCAAAGAGCTCGGCCCAGAGCCCGAGCGAGACGCAGCTGGACTACAATCAGTGACGTAGAGACGCAAACCCGATCCGTCTGTAAAGACATGACGCGAGTGCTCACGTCCGGCTCCAGAGAAAGAGAGAGAGACGTTACCATGAGAAGTGCGTAACGACGGAGTAGAAGGACGGACTGCTTTAGAAAAAAGAAGAGGAGAATGCTTGAAAAATAGTTCTGCCTCGGCTGTACCGTCATCATGAGGGTCAGCTCAGGTCACAAACCTTCTTAACCATTTCCTGTTTTCTTTCAAGCTTCGCCACTGGTTCACAGGCAGCATGGACCTTTAACGCTTCAGTGTGCTACTACTTACTTATTCCGTGGTTTGGTTGCACTATAAAGCATTGTAGAGGTCAAATATGTGGCGCGTTTCAAAAGAAGCGACGTGGTTTCCCCTTTGTGAGTGAGGATCTGTTTTTCGCACACTGTGTACTGCGCCGTTTTCGTGTTGCCAGTAGGGAGCCATTGTAAAAGCAGCAACTGGGATGCAGATGAATAAAATATGTGCTTTTCTGTTGAATGTTGTTTTTAAGATGTGTAAGCGGAGGTGGGGGGGAAAAGCATAAGCATGGATCTCGGGTTGAACATCGACACAACAGCTCCAATGTGTTTCCCTTAGATAACAACAGCAGTTACTGCGGCTGTCTCTGCACGGAGGACGTTGCTCTGTTGAGACACTTACAGTCAGATAATTGACACGAGCCCAAAATCAGCTTTATAAAACGCCTCAATCTAACAGATGCCTCATTTCCTGCAACCGATACAGCGGTGGAAGATGTTAAGCCTCTTACGGAGTGGCGTCAGTTTAGAGATGGAACTGAGGGAAGAGCCGCTTTTAGAACGGATTAACATTTTTGTTTAACATCCGCCATGCTGCTGTTGTTGCGTGGGTTTTTATTTTTCCTTTTTCATTATCTGACATTTTTTTCATGGAGAGTTTCATGTGTAAAGCAAATTATGTGCATTTTTCTCTTGTTTTGGGTGACGGAAACAGAACTGATAGAATCTACAAGCGACTGATTAACATCCTTCAGTTTCAATCTCCAGAGTGATCAACATCCTAAAGATGACAACACAATGAAAGGACTTACATGAAACTGCCCTTTTAATGCCATAGTTTCCCATCAAATGTGAAATTGATTTTTCCTGAATTAAACGCAATCATTTTTGTCTCCTCCTCAGCTCAGATGTCCTCCTGCTGCTGATGAAATTCCAGCCACATGACAGTAAATATATGCATAATTGCAGGATTCTTCCTGGCGAAAATGTTTCCGCTTGATTTTTTTTTCCACAAGATTTTAATGTACTGACAAACAGTTTATCCAATAAAGTTAAATGGAAAGAGTTTTCGGGTTTTATCTACTAATTCGATACTAGACATAACACACAATTTATGCCATGAAAACACACATTTCCCAGAATCCAGTCATATGATCATTTCTGTTATTCAAACTTCTACACAGCCAGCTGCTGTGAAAATGTGTAATGTTTCACGCGACACAGGGCTTAAATTATGTACTGTTGAATTCTTGAATTTGATTGGTCAGTAGGTGTGGATTTGTTTTCTATAACAGCATATCTGATAACAGTGATGCAAACTATTTTGCTTCAACACCAAATCCCAAAGCCTTTATTCTGTACTTAATACTCAGATAAACAGACAGACACGCCCCTGCTGGAAAAACCGGTATAGTCCAGCACAGGTGGTTACCAGCATGGCCAGCATAAGTCATGCTGCTGGTGCTAGCAATTTGGTGCTGGTAAATTCAGCATTTTGGTGCTGGTATGCCAGTCACCCGCACTAGTGGGACCCGCAGCATTCCCACGCTTTGGGCTGTCCCACTACTTACTAAGAGTGATACATTTTGAATACTTGCATTTATTCACAGAGAGGTTAAAAGAGAAAATACAGAAAATATATATTACAAATTGAGCACAAAACTGAGCATGTGGATTGAATACGGAGTAAAACGCTTTTTAAAAAACAACAAACGGCCAAACTGAACCACATTAGAACGCAATAAATATAAATCACTTACGAGTGGATCTCTGCGATTAATGCTCTGGTCCTTCTGCTCCTTCCCCTTCCCGGTCTCTAGCGAGCCACTTTGGATGCTGTGGCCCGGCTGCTTTTTGTCACACCGTCATAGAGAATACAAGTGAAATGTAAATGTACAGTAAAAAAAAAAAAAATTATTAAAGTGTTGTCCAAGTGCAAAGTTCTTCATTCATTTTAAGCTACCGCTACTTCACTACATTTCAGAGAGAAAAGTTGTACTTTTTTACTCGACCATTACATTAGCTTAACAAATATACCTACTGGTTACTCGCTCCTCTTCCGCACTCACTGATTTTTTTCCCCACTTATTTCAGGAAAGCATTTGTTCTGATGTCTCGCTATGCGGATACACCACAGTCGGTCATAATCTGCTCCTCAGTTCCTCCATTAAGCCACATTCTCTCCCTCAGTCCTCTGTATTATCATCTGTTCCTGTCTCCAGCCCTCACTTCTCTCAGGCCATTTACTTTCCTCCAATTCCACAGACCTGCCATCCTCGAGCTGTCCACCAAATCCCCGCTTTCTCCATCACCACCCATCTACACACCTGTTCCTACTTCTCCCCTCAGGCCTGCAGTACATACCTGGCCCTACCCCACTCACTCACTGACAGATTTTTGAAGTTGCCATGGCTTTTATTTCCAGCCTCACTGTTTATCTGTATTCTGTACATGTGAAACCTGGAAGGCTTCACCAGTCGTCGTATATAAAGGTGCAGGGCCCTGACGTAGATGTCGTGACTGCCAGTCATTGAGGGCTGGTGTAACAGAATAAATGTTTCTCTGAATATGCGAAAGGGATGTCTCATAGTCAGATATCTCCCTCATGCTTTTTTCATAAGGCACGGTTCTCATTTCATTCCCTGTACCTCTGTCCTTGCAGACCCAGACGTCCCCTCCGTTTCAAAAACTCATTAGATCTACAAGATTTAAAAAATGACCCATTTAGGATTCAAAATGGCAATTTTTGTTCCGGAAGTTTCCATCCCTGTTAGCACCTCTGCAGCTGTTTTAAGTGAGGAGACTGCCTCATCCTCGGTTTCACCGTCATCGACGCAATAACACGCTATTTTACGGAGGAAAAACACAGAACAAGAATATATTGTCCTCGTTCAGCAGTCAAACTCTCTGTGCTGTTCTTACATCTATCTTTTTTTCAGCATCGTGTGACCATTTTGTTTAACTAGCTGCCATTTTGTGCGTCGAACGAATGAGCTAGCAGCAAGTATTAATATGTGCGCGGAGAAATTACCCAGAGAACATACAAAAAGTTAACTAAAGCTTTTTACAACTTACGGTGTCATAAAAACCACTAAAATAGATGAAATATACATTTACAGCTCATGCTAGCTAAATGTCGGGCTGCGCTACACAGAATTAATCTGTTCAGTAGCATTTAAGATAGAAAGCAAACGAAGACATACAGCACACGAAGACATACACCCTGAGCTGTGTGCCAAATGAAAACATGTTAAATTTTACTTAAGTAGGGTTACTATTAAATAGGGTTACCGCTAGTTAGTGGACTTACCATTAGACTGTATAACTAAACTGCATGTTTTTTTAAACGCTTTAAACTACAATAGAAACGTAACTGTAAGTTAAGATAAAAATCATTACTTACCAGAGTAATGAAAAAAGCTGTGTTTCTGTGAACTGCTGCTGCTCCTCTCAGATGACTTTCCAATGGTGGAGAGGAAACAGTCAGCCCCTCAGCTCCCTATTCAGAAAGGAGCATTTATTTAGGACCAATTCTAACACGTATAGGCTAATGGTAACCCACAGGAGACCTACGTGGGTTTTCTGTAGGCACTTGTGTGCCCACAGAAAACCCACATTGGGGACCAAGGGGTAAAACAGCTGCAGGCTTCGCATGGGCTAACCCACATAATAACCACAGAAAGAAACCTCAAACGATATAATATTAGACTTTTTGAATGTAATTTATAACCCGACTATTGAATTCAATTCAATTTTATTTGTGTAGCGCTTTTAACAACAGTCACTGTCACAAAGCAGCTTCAGAAAAGTCTATAAATTCTGAATATAAACTTATGAATCTACACATTTATCTATATATATCCCTAATGAGCAAGCCTGTGGCGACGGCGGCAAGGAAAAACTCCCTGGGATGGCAAAAGGAAGAAACCTTGAGAGGAACCAGACTCAAAAGGGATCCCATCCTCATTTGGGTGAAATGCTGCTGAAACAATTACTGTATCATTGGTTATGTCGAGCTTCTCAAATGTATCAGTGTAAATGGAATATCTTTGGCTGTGCAAATTGAAATTAGCTTTTGTTTTCTTTTTTTTTTTTGACAAAAGGTGTAATATTTTACAGAATAAACAGTTTCAGATTCATCTTAAAATGACATTTCTTAATAATTAAAAAAAAAATCTATACTCTACTAAATAATTTAAGCTCTAAGCTCAGGAATTGCTTCAAACCAAGGCTGTAAAAAAAAAAATAATAATAATTCTGCCCTGACAGGGAGCTTCTACTCAACCTGACATCTGATACTGATATGTGTAACACTTTCACCAAGCGTCAGTAGCTTCATCCGGCACAATGTCGTCATTCTAAACATCAAGTGAACAGGAAAAGGCTGCAAGATGTAAGCTGCTGTTCTTAGACACCGTTGTTCATGTGAAGACTGACAGGGGGACGTATACATGACCAAATGATAGCAATGCAGAACCTTCTGACTGAACACCCTCCAAAATACATTGTCAAGAGGATGTCGATTTGTTGCACAACCTGTTCACCAGCAAGACCATGCTGCTGGACCAGCTTCATGACACAGCCACCAGCTAAACCAGCACCAACAGAGCTCTAACCAGCATGGAAATCATGTTGGTCTATGCCGGTTTGTCCAGCAGAGGTGGTATTGGTACATATGTAGCGCTTCACTTAAAATGCCAAGGCTAGAACTCTGCCTAATGGCTTCTAACTTCCTGTAATAACAGTGTTTAACACACTAGGAAGTGAAAGAGCTTAGGAGTTGGATCAGGCTTCAAGGGTTAATATATCCAATATGGAGCAAGAACAGAGCCATCTGTTTCTGCTGGCTTCCTTGTGAATCAATCGAAATAAAAAAAGAGCACTCTTTGGGGGAAAAAGCCTATCATCTGCTCTGACCAAACTCGGCCACGACAGAAGAGCACGTGCCGGCGAAACAGATGTAACAGGAGAGAGAATGAGCCGAGTGGAAAAGGTTCTCGCAGCGGAGATGGAAACGGCAGTGCGACAACGTGCCCGTCTTTTCCAAGTCATCGCCTTCATTAATCCGCTCGCTCCATGGGACTCATTACTGGCGATTTTTTAATAGCGCTCACTCGGCGGAAGACACGTCCTGGTGGTCATTAACAGTGAAAGATGTTATCCAGTTAGCGCGGCCGTCTCGAGAGGTCTTTTAACGCTCAAGCAGGACCTTTTGAAATATGGACTTCTTCAGGAATCGTTTCTTCGTTCATAAAGAAGGAGTTCAGTGAAGAAAGTGACTGAAGGCTGAAAACTTTACACGCTTCAGTCGAGAGAAAAAATGAATTCACTGGTAATGTTGATGGACAGGAGGGATTTAGCAACAGTGAGAAAAAAACCAAGGTAAAAGTCAGGTGGAGTTATATATAATCACTGCCTCCATTTTGTTTTTGGCTATTGTAAATGCATGTCTTTCACATCCGGTGTCCTTTCCCCTTCAGCGAATCAGCTGCTGTCATTCAAGCCACTCCTGTACATTCCGGTGACAGATCTGAATAAAATACTGATTAGCGAGTGCACATGTAACCTGACATGACTAATACGTTTTAAGCAATAATCCGTGTTGCGGATTATTTCAGAATTCCAGGAAATCCTCTGGTGGAAATGAAATCTAGAAATCATTTCTACGGTTTCTGACGTAATTAGTCATACATGTTGTTATGACTATATTGAAATGCTAACATTTGCTAATGCTGACTCATCATCCTGCCATAATCTACACTTGTTACTCACTCAGCTGTCCTTTCATTTCCATCTTTGTACTTTTTTTACTCCTTAAATCCTCATATCAAGAGCGGATGTGATTTCGCGCCTCAGCGGCGCACCAGAAAAGCTTTCACTCGATCATCCTGAGATTGCAGGTTTGAATGCGGTCATCCATGGCTGGGAGATCAAGAGAGCAAAAATGGCAGGAAATGGGGACATAATTTACCAAAATAAATTTCTCAACAGATCCATATCATTGAAATGATCTCTTGCTATGCCTGCGCTAATCGGTCATCTTAATTTTACTGTCTGACGCTTGCCTCTTTTAGGTTTTAGTTTAATGGAGCTAACACATAAGCCAGTTTAACATTGTGTCATCATACACTCACCTCACTGGTCTGAAGGCCATTTATGACTGGTTTTAGCTGTGATGTAATTTTGTCCAGTGTTTATAGAGAACACTCTGTCACACGGTGTCAAAAACCAGAAACTCGAATACTGAAAAAAATCGAGCGTGTTTATTCAGGCCTGCAGTTTGCATAGCTAATAGATATAAACTTTCATTACATACTAGCCACA